>KN504965.1:0-23473 GCA_000787155.1 Scartelaos histophorus
ATTTTGACTTTACAGTTCATCAAAACTTAAATTATGCTTCTAAATACCTAAACTGTAATTTATTCAATAATTCAAATTTGAAGTAATATATTTTTACGTACTGCCCATCTCTACCAGGTTGAATAATAATTGTGAAGAAAAAAAAAACAAAACAAAAAAAACAACTTATGATGCTCTTACAGCACTAAGATGGCCGACGCACTTTCCACACCTGTACTTACAACATCCACTCTAGCGTTTTCCATCCCACCTCCCCGGTTCCACTCATCCACTAAGATGCATACATTAGCAATAAGAAGGTGAAAGGGTGTCTGTACATTAGGAGTCCATTCTAAATCGGAGTTCCATTTGCCCCTTGTGATTCACAGATCCGTCGAGTGCTTGGGTGAGAATGCATAGAAAATGTGTCCAGCTAAACACGCCCGGTCAAGACAGTTATAGGTTAGGTTAGGTTCCTCTCTGCTACAAATCTACTGCAGCAACATTCGGATAAAAAGCTCGCTCCAATCGCAACCTCAAAGACTTTCTACGCATCACATTGCAGCTAGCCGTTAGCTGAACATTACACTGGGTTACACCGTATAATGCAAAATAAAATGCAAAAAAACCACAAACAGATAAATACAATCAAATGAAAGACTTGCAAATAATAAATAAATTCACTAAAAAGCTAGCGTTAAAAAGTTAAATAAAATAAGCCAACACAACAAAACTTGAATTTAAAAATACATGTAGCATACTGGCTAGAACGCTAATGCTAATATTCTGTAGCTCTACAAACAGTAAACATCAACCTTAAGACGTCCATATTTCCTTACGTAGGTTAATGTTAAAAATGACATAAATTTGCAAAATCTTAAATCTTAAAATGAATAAATAAATGAGGAAATAGTCCATATTTAAAAGTGCACTGTGTAACTTCTTACAGAGGAACGTTCCAGAGTTTGATATTTAGATATTTAACAGCTCTACCTTATTTTTAATCAATCACAGATGGTTTTATATTTCAGAAATGCCAAAAAACAGGAGTTCTGACTGTGAATGGGTTTCGCATTTCCATGGATCTGACCTGTAATTTGGTCTGGTTTGGTTTCCACGAAGATAGAAAGGATCCCAGAAGATACCATGAAGACCGTGAACCAACATCTTCATGAAGGAAAACCATTTCACGGACCCTCCAGGTGGAAAAGTTACACAATGCACTTTTAAAATTCTGAAAACCCCCAATAAGGAAATATGGTTATCCTCGGTAAACAACCCATTTTTCGACATATCCAACAACGCATACTAACGCCACAAACTCACACTGTTCTTGACTATCACAAACCCAACTCTGATCCACACATTACGATATCATCTGGTTCTGTTTTAAATACAAGTGCTCTATTGTCTCTACGTTTGAGTTTCCTAAGGTTTACATTAACGTGCGGTGTCTAAAGCTGGTGTGTGTCTATACCTCTAACTCTCTTCGCCTATTTTTCTTTCTGCTTTGGAATATATAAAGGAACGCTGGAGAAAACGGTATACATCCTCGTGGACCTATCGCGCTGGTTATAATTCGAGATCAGGAGGTTAGGGAGCGCGACGCCATAATGAACCACTCTTGTCTCTCAGTCTCCACTTCAAACGGGACGGGATCACAGCAAGGGCCCATTTTAATTAGGGAAAGTCGGGCAGCCTGATAGACGAGAGCTGGGGTCAAAGAAAAGAGGTGAGTCGGTTTTGCAGTCACGCTGGGAATAATTACGCTAATTCCTCCGACCAAACGGAATTTTCCTTCAAGGCACGGAAAAGACTTGAGGATGGGTATAAATTAAAATTACAGGAGGTGTACAGCATATAGGGACACTTTTTTTTTTGCCAATTTGATAAATATTTGTGGGACTTTTTTTTTTCTTTTTTTAAGAATATCTACAGCATCGCAGACACGTACACCGGCGATCAATTCGGTGTACGCGAAGTTGTAATGCTTTGTTCACCTTGCAATGTTCTGGAAGCAACATTACGTAACTCTGTTTTATCTGCTAAGATCAGCTAATTTTACACAATTTAATAAATCAAATTCTCGAAAACGTGCTTTTTTGACACTTTCTGTGAGTTAAATACACATAATAACACATACAATTTATCCTTGGCATTCTAATCAACATAATCTGGTCTTTTTCCAACTTTTGATGAAATGAGAAATTGCGATTTTTTACATTTTTAGTAGTTCATAATACATAGTTTCCAATGTTTAATTTACGTAACCAATAGTCGCTCACTTGGCATGTATTTACTTCTTAATGAGCAGTGAAAAAACGTATTTATCTAATGTTAGAGGTACACCACACAACCTGCAGAACCCAATTCCGACCTGAAAGATCCCCACTGTAAAGTTACATAATGTTGCTTTTTTTTGTAAATATCTTTGCTCATCAACTTTAGCCAGTCTTTCAATTGGACTTCTTCAATTTGGTTCTTGGACAAATCTTAGCTCCGACAAAACTTAACAGTGCAAGAGTACTTTTTTTGAGGAACTGAAAACCAAATCAAACCAGGACCTAGGACTCGCCAACCCACACCACAACATTCCCCTTCAGCACATCCGTGATCTCACAATTGAGCTTGTTGAGTCGTCCGTCTAAAATGAACAAAGACTCCCTGGATGGCGTCATGAGGTACTGTCCGAAAAGTCCGCTGCTCACCATAATCCGATTCTTAGCATTCCACGGCCATTCGTATGACTTGGTGGCTTCTTTCAAACTCTTGATCATTTTCACTTTACCGCTGCTGAGTTCTACGAAAAGGACGTCGGTTTGGTGTCCGGAACTGCCGAAAATGTTGTACTGGTGAAGCTCGGTGAAGGACCTCTGGAACGCCACGTCGGACAGGTGCAGGTTGGTATGGATGTCGAAAGGGTCGCTGATCTCGCCGCGCTCCGAAACGGTTTGGATTCTCGCAAGTCCGTCTGAGTCGTCGACCGTTACCAAGTAGTGGCCGTCGGGCGAGACGTACGGAGTGCCGGTGACGTCGCGGTTGTATCCGATGACGCTGTCGGTGACGCCGTCCAGGATGATTTGAGGTTGTGTGGCCCCGGTCGAGTCGGCCTTGCAGTTGACGAAGTAGTATCCCCCGAGGTGGGTGTAGGCCATGGATTTGGGGATGCAGTTGTACTCTTGCAGGCTGATGTTTTTCACGTAGGACGTCGTCTCTAGGTCGATTTTGTGGAGGACAGGCTCATTCCGATGAAGAATGAGGCCGAACCTGTCAGCAAGGAAAAAACAAGAGTATATCAGTGACACAGCAGCTGGTATGTGTTAAATATACAGCTTTTTCATCCAGCTAAAGTCTGCAGCTATTTTAAATGAGGAAATTAAATCAAAAAGTTCCTGGCTTTATGGGATTTAATTTGCAAAGAAAACCAACATAGGGAAACGTGATCTGATTTGGTGAAGAACATCATAATTAATTAAGTTTTATAAAAAAAAATAAATCAATAAAATGGATCTGAAGCTTGCATTATGTCAATTATCTTTTTTGTTTAGAAAGATAAATGTTGATATATGGTATGATATTGCACAAGAAATGTAATTTATCAAGTTGAAAATGAAAATGTTGCTGTCAGATTAAAAAGGGATAATTTATTTCTATAGAGTATTAACATATTTAGATCACCAAATTACTTTTTATTGTTTTGAAGGTCCTATATTTAACGAAGCAAAGTATGAACATGTTCTTGTAAATTTCACTTTTACCCTTTGTCAGTCCCACTTTGCTCTCTACGCTAAGTCACTCCCCCTTCTGAGCGAGATCGTGACACAAACTGCTGGATTTTGCATCAGTTTTGTCAAATTGTTGTGTTTATCAAACTGCATCACGCTTTTTTTCCCCTAAACTTTTGAACACTCTACCTCCTCACAATAAGACGGCCCCTTCGATCGATTCTTTTAAGTCTGATTTAAAAACGCACAAACACAGCATGATAATTGTGTGGTCCTCTGACAGTCTTTTACTGATTTTATTGTAATTTTCTATTTGATAATGATAGTATTTTAATGTTTTTATTGACCTGCGTAGTTTATTTTATTTTATGCTTCATTTTATTTAATGTGTTAATTTATATTGTGCCTACTCTCTGCAGCACTTTGGAGATTTTATGTTGGTAAATGTGCTATACAAATAAAGTCAGTTGGATTTTTGTATATTCACATATACTGAGCATTGCACAGAACAGTTTGGGTTTGAATAATGCCCGCGAGAGGTTGTTAAATTACTGAAACATGCATGGGTGACGTCTAAAACCTCATCAGACATGCTTTTTTCAAGACTGAACAATGATATAACACCGTAAAAGGCTAAAAAAAATAGATTTTGCATAATAGCCCCTCTTAAAATGACTTTCATAGTGTTTCATTTCAAGATGTCTGTAAAAAATGTCTATATTTTAAAAACTTCCTGCGTGGATTCAAGCTGAGAATTTAACCAAGTAACTAACTTCTCATTTGGCTCTGATAGTTTGGTAATTTACTGGAGTCTGATTTCATTTCAATTCATAACACAAAAATGAAGAGGGATCGCTTCCATCATTTGGGTTAATTGAGAAAGGCAAAGCCAGAAAAATAAATTAAAATTCATTACCCCAAAACAACGCCTCTAAACCCCTTTGCTAATTAAATAAAAGATTATACATTTTGTTTGACTTCCTTGGTTAACATCCCATCAATTTTATGAGTGTGTGAGATCGTATGAAACCCTTTTTAATAAAATTATAATAGGCTCACATGTGGCTGTGGATGAGTGGAAATACGAGTCATTATACAAAGCAAAGTACCCATTAGCAACGCATTAAGAGGCAAGCAGGGCGTAGGGGAATATGCGCAGCTCAATTAAACGCGTACATCAGCGGATCAATCCTGTCAGACACTTCAGTTTCTTTACCATTCATCGTGTTTTATATAGTTCCAACACCCCGCTGTCCATTTGTGAGGCTGCAATGAAAAAAAGGCCACCCGGAGCACTAGCACCTATCGATCTTGCTCTCTGTGCTTTGTCTCTAGTCTAGACCTGCTACTTTGTTTTGACCCACTTTAGAAGAAAAATAAGGTTTTCTTGCATCTCAACTCGAACTGGAGATGTTTGAGAATAGATGGGATGCATATTGATGAATGAAATATGCATCCAACTAAATACACCTAGCCAAAACATCTTTACCATGTTCAATCTCCTCGGAGCATGGACGCTAAGCACAGTTGGTTACCGGACCAGTCAGAACCACAATCTCTGACAAAACTTTACAAAAACGAGTGGATTTGGAGCTCTGTCGTGCCTCCCTGATTTCAGACTGAGTGATTGACAGGCGAGTTAACCAATCAGAGACACATGGGCCGTTTGCGTCATAGAGGGAGTGATTGACATGCGAGTTAACCAATCAGAGACACATGGGCCGTTTGCGTCAAAACAAACATGGCGGAGGTGGAAAAAGAACATAAAGAACTGCGCAAATTTGTACAGAATCAACAATCGAAACACCAAACTATAATTTCTCTTTGGTATAAGAAACTAAATATTTTGTTCTGAGTATTTTTGGGACTAAATCTTTCAGCCATGGTTGGATCGTCTCTAATTATGACAGAATTTTCACAATCAGAGAGACCGATGGGCCGTTCGCATCAAAACCGTCATGGCAGTTTACACAAAAAGGAGGAAAAACAACATAAAGAAACTGAGAAACAGCGTCAATTTGTACAGAATCAACAAATGAAGCCCTCTTGTCCGGTTCCTGTACCATCTGGATTCAAACAGAATGTAGAAGGGACTGGCTCATCAGGCAAGGACAGAAGGGGGCTCCAGTGAAGTGTATACTGTTGTTGGGTCTTTGGGCAAGGCTATTCATCCATCTTGCCTAGTTTAGAAGATGGTGCAGATTGGCTCTTCTAACTACCCCAAGAAAGTGTGTTAAATCCCTCAGTCGTCCAGGTGGAATCCATGACTATATCCAATGCTTAATTATTATCACTGATAGGACTTTGAGTAGATGTAGTTAGAGCTGATTGCAAAAATTCGGCATCCAATTTTTAATCATTAATTCACATCGATCATTAATTTCGCCAATTAATTTCGGAACCATGTCAGACAAACGACCATCCAGGATAGTCACAGTCCATTGTCCTACGGGCTCTATTTTTGTTTTCCAATTGTTGCTTTTGCAATACAGTACAAGAGCTAAAACTCACATATATGACCTCTAATTAGAATTCATTTAGCCATTAGTTCTTACCCCACTTGTATAATGTTGTTGTGTCTCTAGGCAAGACACTTAGACACAATTATCCACTCCAGACACACCACTTCAGTAAACGCCAGTGCTTTTCTTGGGTACTTAACATACAACATCTATGCACTCTGCACATTAATACACCAGTGTTCGCCGACGCGCTGGAGGATGTGGATGCTGAAGTGTCTTGCCCAACAACACAAGCGCAAAATGCACTTGGATTGAGCTGTAAACCTTCAGCAGATCTTATTCTATTGTACAGCAAAGTAAAACAGTTTAGGCTAAAAATAGATGTTTCAATTTAAAACTACCACTTTGAGCTTTGGATGTGGACAGCCTGATAAAACAGCAAGTCCGGGTGAAAAAAAACACAACTCCGGGTTTGTTTTTGATCAGACATTCGAACATGTCTTATATGTAAATGTAGGAGCCGATACGGAGATTATAATTTTACTTTTTGTGCTTTTTTGGCTACATTTCTGAAAACTACGTGAGACCTTGACACTGAATCTTTTGAATAATCACATCGACAGAAAGTTGGCAACTATATGGGGCGGCCGGTGAAAGCTTTGAGCACAGAACAATGGCAAAATGCACTGGAATTGAACCGTCAACCTTCAGATCATTGGTCAAAAACTACCACTACCGTCAACCATGCCCACAATATTTGCTCAGGTTGTTTTAAGTGAACTGCAAAAAGCACAAAAACGCAAAACCATTTCGCCTCATAACACAGCATTATTCTGGCTCTTCTCACTGTCTACCCACAGAAAACCCTTTTGTTCGGAGGCAGATTCCATTGTCAGCTCCGTAATGTGCAGTTCACGTCCAACGGCATCTGTCAGGTTGGCTCAAAGTGCTCGGTGTTTGCCAGCTGTGCTTGCATCACAGCCAGACCCACAACGTGTGAGTATTGATTCATCATACATGAAAAGCTGTTGGGGCAAATATGAATTTCATCGCGGCATAAATGCTCTTTTAACCATCAGTTTCCAGCCGTGTTACCTATAAATCACAGTGTAATTGCGCAGGCATTGATCTGTCACGACGGGCGGAGGTTCAAAACAATAGGCGAGCGGGCGAGGCTCAAAGACATTTGGTTTATAAATCATCTGCTGCTCCCAATACCGTCGCCAAATTGATTCGAGAACAGGGTTGCCAGTTCTGAATGTCAAAACTAGCACAACAGTAAACAGCGCTATGAAACAAACCCATCTCTGACGGTGAAAAATGTTGCTGTGAACTGTAAAACGGCTGCGTGTTACAATATCAGCAACAATATAGTATACGGTACGTGGTGACGCATTTTGTACCTGACAACTCACCGTACACAACTCATCTGGACTGCACATTATAACAGATATACTTTTTGGGTAGTGTTTAGTAATGCAATCCCTATATAATGCAAATGTTTTCTATGTTATAATGTAAATCCTCATCAAAAACATGCCTGGACAATATTAACACGGCTTAAATGTCATAGCAGTAAATTATAGCACTTTTAAACTAAACCATATGTAGATAATAATTTTACATTTTGTTCACTGTAAAGCATAATATTGGTCTAAAACAGCTTAATAATACCGACACCAACAGAGGTATTGACTTCCTCTTCATAGTGGCATTTCACTATAGCTATAACAGTAGATTTTGTGTTTTTATGCTGAAAAATAACATTTCTGAAACCTGTACATGATAGGATTGCATGACTCAATCGAAATACAACTTTGGGTAAGCTAATGATGAGGAAATGGCAGTAAAACATGTTTAAAAGCTCATACAAAGTCAATCAGGCCTAATATCTAAATTGAAACTGTTTTGTCTTGCACCCAAAAAGCTTCAGTTCTAAACGAAAAAGGTTTGTGGGCTTATTTTGTTGTGCAATGTGGAGAGCCGTTTAAACTGAAACAAGAGGCGAAGTGTAAAGGGCTGTTTGGCAGTCTACTGTCCTCTGAGGGAGTTAGTTTCACGGTTGTTAAGTGCCTGAGAATCTTTACCAAGGCCAGAGTGGCCATGAAACTGTTGTTGTTTTGATCAGAGTTTGAGCAAACTTTGTGACCACCATTTCTTTTAAAAGAGCAGATTCCACCAAATTGAGAAAGCCCATTGGACGAGGCAGAACATTCTCACTGATGACCACTTTGTGAAACCGTTGTTAGTATGGAGTACTCGCAGATGATTGGACAATTACACTATCAAATGTTTGCTTAATACAATAATACAATCATATTTCACTTGTATCTACATAAAAATATTAAAATATATACACTATAATCTCAATTCACAACCTCAGTGAACACCTGATGTGAGGAAACCGGAAAACCCAAGATTTACAACCAACATCAGGCCTAAAATATTTTTAAACAGTCACACAGTCAAGTTCAAAGACAGAAGTACTTCTTATCTTACTTATGTCTCGCACTAATAAAAGAAATGTGAATCATAAAGAGAAACCATAAGCTCCTGTAAAACATACTGACAACTCAGCACTTTTGCTCTAGTTCACGTCTCGTCTTATTTCGCCAAAAGCCTTTCTGTACGATGATTAGACTTTAGTGAAGAATAGGTGAGGACGGCCAGCGCTGCAGGGCACAGTATTGTTGAGTATGAAAGAAGAACTGGCCGGCTTTTTTGCTGACTCAGAGTTAACGGACTGTAAGTCGATGTTTAAATAAATGATAGGCCACAGAGAAGGGCCCACAGCGCTGTGTTGGCTGCACAGGGAATCCCCTGTTGTTACACCAGCCACACAAGTTGCTGAGTGCATGTTAGCATTCTGGCTCAGCTCACGTTGCTAAATTGACAAATACAGTGCTTTGTTGAGGCCACAGGGCAGTGCTTGGTTTACGCTTTGGAAAAACTGCAATAAAATCTGTAAAATCATGTGCTTTGTTTCCTCTGGAGTTTTTCTCTCCGCTGATGAGGTAAAACACCAGACATGTGCACTGAGCAAGGGTTTTATGTCACATTAATGCTTATTCAGTTCAAGGTAAAACACCTTTGTATAGCCCAAAATCACAACAACAGTTATCTGGGCGGGCTTCACAAAATTGTTAATTTAGCAAACAGAGATGTCAGAGAATGAAGCAGAATAAGAACAATAATAATAATAATTAATTAATAATTCAAAAATACAGAATGTCCAACAACAAGCAGGCAAATGGATAATTGTCCCAGCATCTCCTGTCCTTAGACCCTCCTTCTTTGGCAAGGAAAAACTTGAAAAAAAAGGGAAAAACTTGGAAAAAAAAAAGGAAAAACTTGGAAAAAAAAAAAAAGGAAAAACTTGGAAAAAAAAAACTGTGGGGAAAAAAACGAGAAACCTCAAGGAGAACCACACTTATGCACTGTTGTGGGGGAGGAACTTTGAAACTTAAGATCCATTTAGGTTTGGGATAAATCATCTAAAGTTATGATGACCAGACATCAGTTTTTAGGTGGGAGAGTCCCAATTGTGTGTCCCGTATCCCCTTTTCCAACAGATTAATTGAAAACCAGTGATTTGTCCCAGTTTTATACAATAAACGTCTCAGGTGTCCTTATTTTTTACCCATCTGATACGTGCCAATAGTAATGTGAGCAATACATTCCCATATGTTTAGTAGTCTGAGCAGGGAGGCCCAGACTTCCCTCTCCACACTCACAGTTCCTCCAGCTCTTCCAGGGGGATCCTGAGGCGCTCCCAGTCCAAGCCGAGACAAGACAAAAGTACTTTCACCAATATCTGCAACCCCCCAGTAGGGAACCCCAAGTCTGAATGATGAATGATTTTAAAATTGCAGCTTGTCGTGCCTGTTGCAAGATTAAGTAATTCAGTGCAATTATTAGCGAGGATACAACAGTGAGGATTGAAACGAGTTGAAAGGACAAAGGCAAACTGCTAAATCACTACTAAATTTATACCATTTACACCATAATCAATACAACTAAGCAACAAATCAGCATAATGTGATAGATTGTCAATCATTATTTCATCTTTGCAATGTTTCTCCTTACGATCTTTTGTAGATAGCTGAGAAATATATTCGTATTACTATATTTCTACATTTTATTTTTACTTTTACTCATACATTTATATAATTATGCCTTATTTGAGCCCAGTCTCTCACTATTTTTGTTATATTTATTTTTTATTTATTATTAGCATTCACATTTTTGCTTTTTCTTCTTATAATATATTGTAATGTTGAGCTATTGTGCCCAAAAAAATTCTGTTGTGGATCAATAAAGTTCATAAAAGTCTATGTCTAAGTAAACTTTCATAAGATTTGACATCAGCTGTTACATTATCTCCTTAGTTGTAACTCGCTTTTGATTACACATGTTCCCTGTCGATGTTAGCTTAAAGTACACACACGCTCAGAGTAAAAGATACGCAGACGATTTAGCATTGACACAAGTAAGACACAAGTAAGACACAGCCATGACTGCTCCTCCGCCGCCGGGAAGCTAACACGCAATCGCTTGTAACGTTAGCTACAACACTCATCCGCGATTGATCCCGGCGCGCTGTTTCCCGAGCAGAGGCGTGCGCCCGACTCTGTGCAATCAAACATCCTGTCCGGCGGAGTATGGCAGTTCTCGACCATCATGGTGAACACAGCAATTTCCCAGCGCAACATGGCAGGAGGGTGTCCGTTCTGCGCGAGGATCTCTCTGCGGAGCTAATTACGGACGCGAGATGCTAGCCGAGCTATTTCACCCGCAGCCCCCGCCGGTACCCGTGTTTGTGGGCATTGTTTGTGTGGAGCGCGGTACAATCCTCCAGGGCCGGCGCGCAAGACTAGCCGCTATGTCTGACCGAGTGTTTCAGATTGAGCCTCTCTGGTCGGCGTTTAAGTTAAAAAGATTGGGTTTACTTCTGGTATATATCCTAAGAAATGCATCAGAAACTTGGGACAACTTTCTGAACTACCATATTTTTCAGACTATAAGGCGCATCTAAAATCATAAAATTTTCAGTGAGCCTTATGTATGACCTTTAGTTGTGTTTGTTTTCTTCACATATAGTTACATATCTTTAGGCTGAGTCCTTCTCTCAAACTGAAACACTCTGTTCCACCTTGTGATGTCATGTGGTAATACAGGAAGTGCTCCACTGTATTTTTAAACTTCATACACCTTCATTAGAATTTCATTTGGATCATTTCAGCCCCGGAATCGCCAATCTCTACTGAAACAAACGTAAAAGGAGATGTTAACTTGAAGCTACCACTATATGACATCATAAGGTGGAACAAGCATATTTTGAACTTTGGAGATGCGGACAGACAAATACCGTATTTTTCGGACTAAAGGCGCATCTAAAATCATGACATTTTTTCAAAAATCAACAGTGGCCTTATAATCCAGTGGCCTTATGTATGACCTTTGGTTGTGTTTAACCTCCAACCGATTTGATGTTGTCCACATTAGTCTAATAAGGTATTAGTGGGCGAGTCAGGAGGAGTAATATGTTGGCCACATATAGGGCGACTGTGCAACATACCGGTAGTTCTGCCGTGTGCTGTACAAGGACCCAAAATGCACCTGTTAAGAGACATGCACCATGCAGATTTCAGCTTTTGTATTTTAGTGTTAAAACTGAACAATGTTGAGAGGGATCCGGGCATGTTTGATGCCCAAATCACCAACTGTTAAACTTGTATTTTTGTGTTAGCTACAACTGAGAGTTATTGTAAATGACCTGAATAAAGTTCCATTTATCCGACACGTGTTTTGTTTCTCTTATTGTGCCTTATAATCCGATGCTCCTTATGTGTGGACAATGACACAACTGACATATTATTTGATACTGCGCCTTATAATCCGGTGCACTTTATAGCCCCAAAAATACAGTACTCTTATCATGAAATTCATTTGGAGGATTATATAGAAATTGTCTTTTTACTGTCAAAATGTACAGGTTTTGAGCTGGTCTATGGACAAAAATCTCTAATTCCAATTGAGATGAAACAGACTTTTAAAAAATATTAATTGAAGTAATAATTTAATTAGTTTAAAAGGCTTATATTAATGTTGTTTCTTCATCAAAAACATACCTGGAGTTGTGTTTTGGTGTTTTGTTTCATTCACACACGTTTAACACACTGCAAATTAGGCTGACTTCTTCTCTTAAACGTCATAAAAAAACACTCTGTTCCACCTTGTGATGTCATGTGGTGATACAGGAAGTGCTCCACTGTTTTTTAAACTCCAGGCAGCTTCATTTGAATCATTTGGATCATTACAGTCCTGGAATTTCCCGTCTCTGAATACTGAAACTTTTGTCTTTTTTTTTTTTTTTTTGTCTTTTTTAATTAAAGAAACAACATTATGACAAGGGTTAAACGGTCACTTTTCAGTTCTCGTAATATAGAACCTTTAAATATGGGAAGTTTGTGAACTGAAATTGAATATTTGGGATCTTCTGTTTGGTTAATGTTAAAATATGACATAAATTCCAATAAAACACAACCTACATGAACAGTAAACAGTGATATTTCCAATGTCCTGCTTCAAATTGCTGGTTTATCTAAAGAAAAAAAGGATAATTTTATATATATTTGTTGTATGTCTAAATATATTTCAGAATTGTAAATGCTGCTGGAAAATTTAAACTTTATAAACCTACATCAAAGTCATAACTGATGTCATTTCACAACTTTTTTGGTCGAGTTTGCCTCCACTGTTGCAAAATGGAAATGTCAGCAGTCGGCCGTTGTATATTAAAAGTTCATAATGTGAATTCACAGTCAAGCGAGTACTTTCCTTCCTCCTATGAACACCAGGAAACATAATTATCTCTCCAAGCTATTCAGAACATTGGCCATTATAGAGCAAAGGTTGAGTCATTTAAAATAATGTTCTTTGCGTTCGAATGTAAAAACTGTCATATTGACCAAACTGAAGCTTGTACTTATAGCTGAACTTCTGCGTATAATTCTCCAACTCTGGAAATCTCTGACTCTTCAATTAAACTAAAACTTGATACATATTTTTCAGAGTGAGCTCAACATCTTGCCACAAGCTTTTGATTTACTTTAAAATACGATGTACCTGATTTTTACCGTTTGTATGTGAATAACAGAACTAGTAAATTAGTCCAAAATTGTTCCTCATTTCAATCATTCTCAACAATGAATTTTTAAATTTTTGTCACAACTTTCAGAGGACAGAACGGATCATTCTTGCGACTGTAAAGCTGCCTATAACTAGCATGCTAACATATACTTCCTGATTACTGGTGGTTTGTTTTCCAGTTAGATGCAGACAGACCACAGCAGACTTATTTTGATCTCTAAAGCTGCTTATATAATAATGATATAATGATATAATGATATAATATAATACACCTGCACATGAGCAAGACACATTTAGCTCAAATAAACACACGGGAACTTTAACATGGTTTGTTATTTTAGTGTTTAAATATTTTGTAGCTTGTAAAACTTGCCTTTATCTTTTTTAATTGCTACTATTGTTTTATGATATTTATACTATTTATAATGTATAAATGTACTAAATGTATTCATATTGTGGGGATACTCAAAGTACAGAGTGGGGCATTTGTGCAGTTATTATTACAGTCTATTCAAATGTGAAGCTAGTCATGGAAAAAGCACTTTATAGCTAGAAACTTATTATTTCATACTTGTATACTTATTATACTTATTATGATCCTTATTATTTCATACTTGATATTGTAACTAATTAAGAATACAGAGTGATCTTTTATATCGCAATAACATGAAAACACAGATTTATGAGGCGCTAATGAAATGTCGAGCTTGAGTTTCATTATGTCGTGTAGTTTCATACGTGCTAAATGAACAGTGGGTTGAACTGGCTTCATGCTCGGGCGATTACTAATCATACCTGACATGGTTGATGATGAGGCTGGAGGGGGGGATGAAGAAGTCATCAACCCGATCGAAGCGCCTCCCGATGGGCTGAGTGTGCAGCGTGTGGTGGGCCACTCGACCGCTGGCCTGGTTGATCACCTGGAACACAAAAGGAAAAGAATTATATTCATCTTCATTCATGAATCTTTTCTTAATAAATGTTTGTAACTTCCACTCTGCCCATTATTCACAAAGCCTTTTTAAACAGCTGGATAGACCCAATAAACCACATGCTCCGTAAAACGCCTCATAAATGTTATTGGCTCACATAGTAAGAAATTTATAGGAAATAATTAAAAAAAATATGTCATTTACAATCATAGAGGAATTTGAATTTTTTGTGGCATTCTCAAAGTAATAATATTCTAAAACAGTGGAATTTTTGTTCTTATAAGTGCTCCTGACTGTTAAGAAAAAGTTTTGTGCTCGTAAGAAAACCTCAAGTACAGTTTTGCTCATAAGAAAGTTTTATGAATGAGGCCCAATGTACTGTATAAAGATTTGGTTGTGTTTTTATGATTTTGTATGTTTTTTGTCCATGAACTACACACAATGTTTGATGCTCTGATGAAATGTATGTAAATTAGTACCAAAATTAAGTGCGTTTTTGTCTGCTAATGATCCGCGAGTGTCATAGTTCTGATCTATGACACCCGTTATCATTTGTTGTAGCCTATGTGATCATTTCAACCGCAATATTGATCTAAAATGACTTAATAAAAGAAACGAGTCAGCTGTCTTCCACGTTAGAAAACAGAGGCCATGATGACAAAAAGCTGTGGACAGTCGAGTAGTGGACTTTTTTCATTTGTGCAAAATTAAAATTGGAGAATGACGCATGTACAGAACAGTGACAGTGAAACCTGGGATAGATCGGGGCACTGAAGTCTTAAATATGAGTATACAGATACTCAAACATGTACGAATGACCCCAAATTCAACTCTGAGGGGATAAATAAGAAGGAAAACAACGACAACATGGTTAAAATCCTTAAAAAAAGCTGATTTTCAATAATAGGTCTGCTTTAACATTAAATTATACTTGCTGATACCTGCAGAAACTCATTATTCCAGCGGGATAGACATGGACACATTTCTGCACAATAATTTGCAAAGTGCATACGCTGTAGTGTAAACGTGAGCCTGTCTCCGTGGGAGGCCATTGTCAAGCCTGTCTGAATAATGACGCTGTGCACAGGGGCCCGGGTGCTCCGGTGTAGGCAGCATCTGCTTTCATTGTGCCAATATGCACGGGGCAAATTGCAGCAGATATTACCGCCATATTTATGTCCACAGAGCTGATGATAAATATGTGTAATGCACAGCCAGTATTCAAATGAGCCCAAGGAGCAAATATGAATAATGACAGGAGCTATGGAGGCGAGTAAACATGTGTGTGTGTGAGCGCGATGCAGAAGTGTCCAACGTGTGATCGCACGAGCTCACCGCCGTCGTACAGACAAGACGCTCATGAATGCAAGAACAATGAGAGGAATTCAACTTATTTTAAACGTGTTTATCTCCCCCGCACGAGCTTTGAGGTATAAGGGCTCCAGCTCCAGCTTATGGTGCCTAAAACAAGGCTTAAATTTGGTCGGTCCTAAGCTCTGGACGCTCTGCCCCTCCATGTCCGAACTGCCCCCACAATGGAGTGTTTTAAGTCTCGTCTTAAGACCCACTTTTATTCTCTGGCTTTTGTTTTTTTGTTTGTTTTGTCTTTTATTTATTTATTTATTTAATGTATTGTATGGGTTTATTGATATCTTATGGCTTTGCTCTTATTTGATTTTACAGGTTTATTGTAGTAGTTGTTTATTGTTTATTGTAGGACTAATATGATTTTAATCTGTGTTTATTTTATTATTATATTACTATTATTGCTTTTAGTGTGTATTTGTGCAGCACTTTGGAAACTGTTTGTAAAGCAAACACAATCTCTGACAGTTCTAGTCCCAGCCCTGGCATCTAAACATGCACACATCTGAATCTCTAATTCAGGATGGTCCGATATGGATTTTTTGAGCAACAAAATCTGATATTTCACCTCTGTCGATGTGGCCAATAACTGATATTTCGATTTTAAAACCCATTGTAAGTGGGATTTAATCTCCGCCCAAAACCATATTTCAAATAGAGCTAAACTAGACCTGGAGGATTAAAGAAAAGAGTGAAGGAGGAGGAACTGTGATTGGTCTAACACACTTCAAACCGTTTGTAATATGTTTGTAATCAGAAACACTTGACTTGAATCAGGGGAGTTCTGCGTGATGTCACCAGGTACTTGTCCACTGGAGCCAGGACACACCCATTTTTATAAGTTTTTAAGCTCCTAATGTGCCTAATTTGCCCAAAATTGGACAAAATTCAACTAGGAACCATAGACAGTGCTCTTAAAAACACATATACAGCTTAGTAGCCAAAAAAAAAATTATTGGATTTGGTGATTAGTTCCACAAACAATTTGCAAAGAGGCTTTAAACCAGATGAAAACTTCAGTTGAGGGTTAGACAAGTACATGTTATCAGACCAAGAGTTTGTTTTCATAGCCTTGGTCTGAAAAAACCTAATAAGATAAATAATGAACCTCTTTGGACCTTTGTAGCTCCAAATTTGCTTAAAGTAAAGAGATGTCACTTTCATTCTCCATTGACTGATGTTTAAAAAGTACAGAAGTAGATATGGGGAATTCTTATGTGATTTGTCAAGTTCCTTTGGGGTTTTTTTTGTATTGTCCCCAGACTTTTGCTCATATTTTACACCACTGAGCAGCTTTTGTCCTCAAAGTTGACGCAAGGATCTCCAGCAAAAAAATCGCCGAAGCCATTCCTCCGCGGCAAAGGTGTCACGGCGCCATTAATAATTGTCGTTTAGTGGAACAAAACAAATGAATCAGCAATTAAACAGTGACGTCCCATAGAGAGTGTCATCATTCATAACACATTCAGACGGTATTGGAAAGAGGGAGGAATACAAGACTCTCTATGAATTAGTTAGAGCCACTGTCAATATGAGAGAAGAGGGCGTATTGATCTGAAAACAAACAAAAGAAAATGGATGGAGCTCAAGTTTGGAGGTTATCCGGGAATGATATGTCATACATTCAAATTAGGCGGCTTCATCTTTTTGCTTTTTGTATAACTGTACACGACATTTCAAAGTCTGGACAGCCCATCGTATTCATTTATTCTTTCTTCTTATTTTTATTACTTTCAAAATGTTGTATGCATATAGAAAAAATTGAATATATGAAGTAAGATATATGGGATTTCTGGTTTTATACGACCAGTCAAAAGTATCTCATTCAATGTAGAATTATGTAGTAAAAACATAATTAATATTTTTCGACAAAATAAAGGGTGGGCACTTTGAATATAAAATAAAAAATAAATAAATACATTTTTTTCAATTATCTTACTTCATATAGTTGATGTTTTCACATATGGGTCAGTGACATGACGTTTGTCCAGTTGCATTTTCTTCAGTTAAAAATTTTCAAATTTCATAATAATTTCCCATAATAATGTAGCACCTCTGACCTCCATGGAATCAAATATATTTTTTTTTTTCAGAAATCATTCATTATTCTGCATGTTTTTCTACTTAAAATGTTAAAATGTCATGTGGTGCGACCGTCCGCCTCTACTTAAAGTTAAAATGTCATGTGGTGCGACCGTCCGCCCATAACTGCTGATTTTTAAACTTCTTTAAAATTACTTTAAATCTAATCACATGTATTTTCTTTCTTTTTTGGAATGTTTTCTGAAGTGTTTTAGTCCCACATGAAATTTCAGCTTTCTTGAATAGATATTTCCCCATAATATTCAAACAAATATTGTCTGAGAATGTCAGTTTTTTCAAATATCAGGTTTTCAAGTCTCAATATCATGTTTATATGACTCAGAATAAAGTTATTTTTGTTCGCACCTGTGAGGGAGTGGTGGATCACGTCCTCACCTATCAGGTGTAGACTGTGCCCTCACCTATCAGGTGATTGGTGGAGGCACTGATTTGGAGGCGGGCCTTATCAGTGCAGGTCAGGTGCATTCCATCGCCCTGATTTGGTCTCTGCCAAGTGCTGTTTAGGGAGAGGAGGTTGAACTGGGAGAATGTTTGTAACTAATTATCCATCTATGAAATGATATTTAAAAAGCTGCTAAGGTTAAAAGAACAATGTGCCATATCATACTGAGACATGTAAATAGTAGTAAATAGTGCAATATAATGGATGTGGCAATTTGTCTGTGTAATTTTACCTTTTGGGTGGGGCTTAATGGTTTAGGCCAGGTTATATAAGGGGATTTTGGGTTCATTGGGTTGTTGCCTGTTGTCAGTCCTGGGGAGATGCTGTGAGTGTGCCAATGATGTGACACATTAAAGAAAAAGGTGAAGAATTTTGAGTTTCTCTGTTTATTTTTGGGACCTCCTCAGTGTTACGTTCCCTCGCTAGGGGAAAAGGGAAGCAACAAGAAAAAAAAACAGAGATTTTAAGGTTTTAACTAAAAATTTTGCATTTATTTACAGTGTAGGGATTACATTTTTTTTAAGGATAGCCAATTCATGTGAAAAACCAAACTAAAATAAAAATGCTTAATATAAATGTCAAACACAAATTGACCTGACAATGTGTATTTGACAAAGTTGAATAAACTAAATTTTACAATTTGTCTGTTGAAAATCCTTATACGTCATTGACCTGTTTACAAAAGGTAGAAAATAGTAAAAATAAGGTAGGTCAAAAACACAACAAAACAAAAAACGTTGAAAGAGATGGAGTGTATGAACTTTTGACTGGCTCTATTTTTCATTTTCAAGTGGAACTAAACAATAAATCAACTTATTTTGCTACTATACCGTGCATGTGTTTAAACAGCTTTGTCTGCAGCTTGTTTTCAACAATTTTTGCGCAAAACTAGGTGTATTTGCAGCTTCAAATACAGTCAAAAAAGTGCGTGCTGCCTTCAGTGGTCTCTGAAGATTTCAAGTACTATGTGACATTACGTAGAACTGCCCAGATCAGAACCAGGTATTTCTGCACCGGGCTGCAGGGATCAGTCGTGCTGTTCCTTAAACCTCCGTCTGTCTTAAAAAACATGAAAAACATAATAGTCCATTTTAAAAAAGTGGCCCAAGTAAGTCCACACTTACCTTATGTATTCTGAGCATCCTAATTATTCATCACATTGAGTTTATTGGAAAAGGTTCTGACATAAATTAGCAAGTTAACAGCGTGCTTCCTGATTATCGGCAATAACACTTTATAAGAGTTTAGATGCAGATTTAAGAGTTGCCTTTATCTGTACTGAGATAAGACAATTTTGCACAAAAAATGAACAAAAAAGTTACAAGGCCTTTAAATAATTGCCATGTTTCATTTTTAGAACACTTAAAGTTGTGTTTTAGTCGCTTGTCTTTCACTACACGCTCACAAACACACGAGACAAGATCTGCACCAAGACTAATTTCCCTGAGGATTAAAAGTTGAGCTTTCATCCACATCCAAAGTTACCCGCTGTGTCTAAAATACAATATGATTTGATTATATTTCCCACTTTAAACAGGTCTAAATAGGGCAAGTGACATCTTTACTCTGTAATCATTCTGAATTCATTTTATGAGAGCTGCCATTTGGGGTGGGAGTGGGGGTGTCGCTGGAGCTGTCAGTTGACTGAGTGCGAACATTTTCAGACTATTTAACATACTGAACATTCCTCTGTGCACAAGTCCCATCTTCTAGTGACTCTTCCTTTGAGCTCGTCGCCTCTTCACAACGCTGTCAATTGTATTAGTCACACTCAAGTGTTTTGTCTGGCTTTCGAAAAACATTCTTGCCACAGGATTGTTGTTACTTTGTGCGGCTCTGTTTTTGCAAGATTTGATCCCGAACTTACAAACAAAATCTTGTCGTTTTGATTCATTTGCGTCGTTTCTGCTCAGAGTGGACTTCAGATCTGCACCTCCGGACATTCGACAAAGAAGATCTCGCAGTCTTCCAGTCAGGCTCATGATTATAATATTCTTTTTCTTTTCTTTTTTTCGTCCTAAGCGCCTATATGCTTTGATAAGGACAAACGGATATTAGCGAATCCACCGGTCAACCACGCCCGAGATCAAACCGGTGATCAGAGACTCATATCTTTGCAAAATGTTTCGGAGAAGTGTGGATTCTTGGCTGACCATGCAGGGAGTGTGCATCCAAATGACGTTCCCGAAGATGGAGATCCTGGCAGACGTACAGCTACCGCAAATGAATCTGCTCTTGGATATCTAGAAAGTCTTCTCACGTTGGAAACAGAGAAGCAAAAAGTCCTCTGTGCATTTCTGACTAATGGATATTGGTCTATATTGGAGTATTTGCATCGACAGTAAAATCAGATCACCAGAATAAATAGATAATGAAATATTTAGATCCGAATTTCTGTAAAAATAAATGTAATCATCAAAAACACCCGGTTACACGTGTCAGTGAATCAACCAAACTGTTGTATTTGAGAAACAATGAATTTTAAAATAACTCTTTTGATTCGTTTTTGTCTTAGAAATAATATTTGTTTTTATTTGTATTCTGTAAAGCACCTTTTGTACCTTTAGATTTTCCACGAGTTGCATCATTTTCTTTGCGCCGATGTGAATAAATCAGATTAGCATCGTCAAATGGAACTGTTTACCGGGGATTAGGGGTTTGACAATAACAGAAATTTTGTGATACCGTATCATCAAAAGTCTCACAATAATATCATGGACTATCACAATATATCGAATCACGAGTGTCTTTGCTTAAAATCATTGTTGTGCAGTAAAAAAACACACAAAAATCAGGGAACTACATAGACCCTGATTATTTGCCATTTCAGTGCAGACGACAGGAAGAAATAACTGTTATTAAGCACTTTTACACCTTATTTTTGTATTATAACAGCACCAAAGGCTTATCATGGTGTTTTAAAAGTAAAAAGTAGCGTGTTCACATTTTTGAAAGTCTCCACAAAATATCAGAATAAATGTTGTACCGTGAGATGCTATTTGAGAGATGTTTAGGTGTTTAGTTATTTGAATTTCAAGCAGTTCAAAATGTCATTGATGTGAATATGACAATAAATGTTGTACCAAATGACTGGGCAAAGCTTTTTATAATGTCTTCTTATTCTGTATATCGTAATATTGTGAGTTTTCCCAAGATATCGCAATAAATATCGTGCCATGAGGTTCATATATTGTATCGTAATTAGTGTTGGGTCATTATCGGCGTTAACGTGCAGCGATAATGTGGGACTCTTATCGGGCGACATAAAAAATATCGCCGTTAATCTATTCTCAAAGTCGGGCAGTAGCTCGGTCTATATTAAGCGCACTATGACGACTTTCACCTTTAGCGTCTGATGTACCTCGCCCAATTGCACTGTACGGGGCGACGAGTTTTCGAACCTGTAGCAACTGTGAAATACACAACGAACGCCACACGCCAACATGGTGCAGCTACGAAGTTTGCTTCAGGGAAAACTCATTTATAAAAAGCTTCCTAATGGAGACAGCGACAAGTCTAAGATTGTTTCCACTTTATGCAATGTGGAATTAGTTTCCTGTAGGAGATCTACAAGTCTCAAGAACCACCTCAACGCAGGGTCAAGCACTGAAAAGTCGGGGAAGAGTCGCCGTCAAACTACTTTGTTTGAGTGCAACCGATTCTCTATCAGACAAGCTAACTAATTCCGCTCGTTTCTCTGTACCTGCTGCAGTGATCCTCGTCATCTTGGTCTTAAAATGTTCTTATTAACCCGCGACACATGATCCTGAACGATTCATAACATAGATCCTGGCTCCAGATTCTCTCCTGTACACTCCTGAACACTATGCACACTCGCTTAGTCCTCTTTTTTATACAAATTATCCTGCCGAACCATCATCATTAATCTAGATTAATCTAAAAGGTTCTGTGAGATTAATCTAGATTAACAATTAATCTATGCCCACTATTAAACATAAATATGCATCACAAGGCTTGGATATTGTTACACTCCTACTAGGGATGCAATGATCTTATGACACCGACACAATTTCAACAAACATTATCAATAACCGTAACATCTTATTAAATCTTTTCTGATACGGCAGATTTAGACCATTGGAGCTGTGCACTTAAAATATATTCTCGCCTCCTACGGTTTACATGACATTTCAATAATCTGATAACGCCAGAAATCAGATCATGATCAGAGTCTTGTACGTACAGTAAACCGAACCACAACTCCATCCCATTTTAGAAACAGTTTGATATGAGAAAATCCTTCTTACCTGCAGAGTGGGAAAGTTGCGCTCCATATCTCCCCAGCTCAGCACCCACACCTGGTCATGTGACTTGTCGTAGTGCAGTTTGACGGGGTAGGGATCCGTGCTGACGGTCTGAGGAAGGAAAACACAGAAAACCAAATCACCTTTTAGACGCGTCCACAGAATCCTCCATCGACCATCTCCACGTCTCCTTTGAAACCCTCCACTTTGATGTCTAGACATAACACCTTAAGAGGACTTTGGATTGCCTGACATCTGCTGCTAACAAGACTGCGTTTTTTTCCTTACCTTTTTTGGAGTAGAATTTTAAATCGCTCACGTTATAAATTTCAAAGAGGGACTATATAACCACAGACATATCATTTGTAGATGTGGCGCTTCATGCCCATGCTAATATATTTTAAAACACCAGAGCCACCATTTTTCCTATAACCATTAGCGTTAGCCCTCAAAAATCTGAAATTAGTAGTAGTAAAGTAAAAGAAAAAAAAAATGTTTAAGTTTAAGTAAGGTGAGTATTAAATGGGAAGAAAGGGAGAAATTAATTATAAATGGGCCAAAATGTAATATGTGTAATAAAGCTGCACTACCACATAATTTTTGTTTTATTTCATCAATTTCTGGGGTTTCTGTCTTGGGTGGGTAGTTTTTCATGTTTTGTTAATTTATTGTAGGTATTATTTTATGTTTTTGTGTTGGACTTGTATGTTTATTGCTGTATTTGTTAAATGTTATTTGTTAAATGTTATACTCTATTGTCTTTCATTAAAAAAAACATAAAAATTAAAAATTAAAAAATCTCAAATTATGAATAATCAAGTGGGCGGATTTATAATTACTTCTATTAATAACCAACACAACTTCATGAAATATAATTTATACAAATGTTTAAATCAGAACAGTGAATGAAATTCATGATTTTTTTTATTATTTAAAAAAATCGAGAATTGTGCAATGAAGTATCACGATATATCACAGAATCAATTTTTTCTTACACCTCTAGTATCAAAACTTCCACCAGTCAAAATTTGGTCAAATTTTTTATGTT
>KN504966.1:3583-15660 GCA_000787155.1 Scartelaos histophorus
ATTAGTGATGGAAGAGAGAAATCCAAACGTACAAATGAGTCAAATGTGATAAAACGTGGTCTTGTTTCTATTGGATATTGTCAGTTATATTTGTTAGTCACGTTTTCTAAAGAAGAGAAAAGTACTAGAGTCAACTTTGTGCTTGATTTTTTTATATTACCAAAAAGTCTATAGACTATAGTGAGCTTTAAGTCATGTTGGAATATTGTTCTCTCCTCAAAAACAGACCTGGAGTTGTGTTTTGTTCATACACATGTTGGAGTAACCCTTTATTATTCATGTCTCTATATATCTCCAAAGCTCAAAACGTCCACCTTGTGATGTCATGAAGTGAACAGCTCCTTTTACAGTTTTATTTAGTGGAGAATTCAATGGTTGAAATTACCCAAAAGATTCTAGTGAAGATGTATGGAGTGGAGTGGAGCACTTCCTGTATTACCACATGACGTCACAAGGTGGAATGGAGCGTTTTCAGTTTGAGACCCTAAATATGCAGAATTTGTGTGTTGAATTTGTGTGTGAATGAAACAAAACACAACTCCTTTATCCGTTTAGTCCCTCAGTTCACCGTTCTCCCACGTTTGTATTGAATTTTTTGTTTTCTTTTGTCTCTTTTTTGCATTTTGTACTATATACTTCTGTTTCCTGTCCCTCTCTCTTCACCACCCTTCCCCTCACCTCATCTTTCTAACCTTTCTCTAGCCCCTTCTCTCTCCCTCTATCTCTACACCCTCTTCTTCTTGGCCTCTCTCCTCTGTCCATCCCCTCCTCCTCTCTCCTCCTCTTTCTTCGGTAAAGTGAAGAGAAGATGAGATGCTGAGATTGTAGAAGTATGTGAGATTTGTGTTGGATTGGTTGCACCACTGAGCAGCCCTGACAAACAGAAGAATCATTCTGTTTCTCCAACCAGCTGAAGGAGAGGGCAGAGGTGACGATGGAGAGATATGGAAGAGGAGAGCAGGGCGAGTTTTAAGAAAAAATACAAAAACACATTTTCAGGAGCCTGTGATCAACACGAGCGCTCGTGGTTCTGTTTAGGAGTCTGATTTCCAACCAAAACGTGAATGTGACTATCTGATAAACTGTTAGCCAGTGCTCGCTAGCTTTTGTAGTTTTAAGTGTGGGAGCTCAAGTGATGTGAAAATGCTGCAGCAAAACTTGAATTTCCCTCGGGATTAATAAAGCATCTGTCTGTCGGATGTAGTTCCAAACAGCTATTTTTGGTCAGAATGTGTTATGTGACAGAGCAGTGCTTTCAGTTAGCTTCACAAAGGTTAATAATATTGTGACATTAAAATTACAATGGACAATGGACAGCACACACACAATGAACTTGGAGCCAGATCTGTTATAATGTGCAGATAATCGACATAAAAGCAGAACCAAACTCTCGTGAAGTTACAAGGTTTTATTTTACAGGAGGGTATGAAGCTGAAGGGGTCTGGTGGACAGATAGGTATTGGGTGGGGGGATCTGGAGGAGCTTGACCCACGAGATGACCAGGTGAGCCGAGACAGATCCAGGGAGCACTGGGAGTTAAAAAAACAAAACAGAAGGTCCAAAAAGTTCAAAAAAGAAGATCAGATGGACTAACATGGAGAGGTTTAAGCTGGGAGACATGAAAAGTGGGACGAATCCTCATAAAACTGGGCAACTTCCACCTGACACCACCTGGGTCCACTGGAATGTCTTAGAGCAGAGCCAAATTTTCTGACCTGGAGTGTAGACTGGTGATTGAATACAATGGTGGTTACGCTCAGAAGTGCGGGTTAAGGCAGCTTGAACATCCTTCCAAATCTTCCTAAACAGGGAGCAATGGAGGCAGATACTCAAGGGAACATTCAGTACCTGGATCGGCTCGCTGCATTGGGTCTGCAGGTTTTACTTCCCAGGTAACTGCTGCCATAACACAAGTAGAGGGAAGGATGGTGTCAGCCGTCTCCTGGTGTCTGTAGGAAAAAACTGCCGAGAGCATCAGGTTTTATGTTACACGATCCGGGACGGTAAGTAAGTGTAAAGTTGAAGCATCCAAAGAAAAGTGGCCATCAAGCTTGCTGTGAGTTGAGCGTTTGTTGGCTTGATTCTTATGATCAGAAGAAGAATGGATGTGCTGCCTCCTCCAGCCACTTCTGCCTTTCCCCGAGCGCCAGTTTAACAGGCAAAAGCTCTCACTATCAGAGTAGTTCCTCTCACCAAGAGACAGGTGGCGGCAGTAGAAGGCGCAGGGATGAAGTTTGAGATCTCAGGCTAATCGCTCTGACAGGACCGCCCCTGCCCCACGTCAGAAACATCCACCTCTACATTGAACTGTTGGGAAGGGTCTGGATGTACCAGGATGGATGCTGAGACAAATCTATTCTTTAGTTCCAAAAAAGCATTATTAACCACTTGAAAAGTATCTTGGTAGATGTAAGACAAGACAGGGGAGCTGCCACAAGACTGTAATTCCAATTAAACCAGCGATAGAAACTGGCAAGAGAGGTGGAAGGGAGAAACTGAAAGATCATGACAAGATCACGATTTCACTTGAACAGAATTCAGGTAAAGTCTTATTCATATTTATTGGTTAAATCTCAGTGGAAGGTAGAATAGCTGAAAATTGTACTGCGGTAGGAGTACTTGAAAATAATATTATTCAAGTAGAAGTGCAAAGAAGTGGTCCAAGAAAGACTAAAGAAGAGTAAAAGTTATTTGGGAAAACAAAGCCTAGTACTGAACTCTGAAGAAAGGACTAAATGGCCCAATCCCTAACAGCTCCTGACGTGATGAAATCCCTGTGAGGTGATTCTGGTTTCATTGGGACATCAGGTGGATACTCTCCTTTAGAGTATTTTAAGCTCTTCTGTTTGGTTCCTCCACTGAATCCTCCCACTGTGAGTTCAGTTCAGAAGCCTGTGTAGGGAGGAGGACCAGAGCACCACATCACGTCTGAGATGTCGCATGTGCACAGACCAAAGCTGGTGTGGATGTGAGCTCGCCTGGCTCCAGTGGTAAGGACCAAAACTATGCCAAGAAGTACAATGACTTTCAAATGTAAGTAAAGTAAATGTTAAATGGTCCATCATCCGAGCGTTGCTGGGGCTGAACACTGAGCTGCATTACACAGGAAACGAGTGAATCATGATCTGTCCATTTTGAGCAGAACAGCAAAATGAATGAGATCACAGTTCATTTGTAAGTTTGTCACAAAGACATACATGACCCATTACAGTCTCTTTATTCACTCTGTTTGTTTAACGTCATCTCTTTTTCTCCATCTCTCTTCTCCACCCCATTGCCTTCTGTCTGTTGTTTTCTCTACCTCCTTCCCTCCCTCCATATCTTTCTTTTCTCTCTTTCTCTCTTTCTATCTATCTTTTCTCTCTTTCTGTTTTGTTTAATTATCTGTGGACTCTGGTCTAAAGTCTGTGCTTCATTTGACTTTTTATCAGAGCAAACATACTGAACAAGGAGCTTCTGTTCCACATTAACTGTATTAATCACTCTGTCTTTCTCTCTCCCTTTACTTTATCCCTCTCTTTATATCTCTCTCAGAGCAGAATAAACTCATTGATAAGGCCGTTGTCTTCCACATTAGCAGTACCGTGTGTTTTATTGCCCCTGGTGTAGAGAACAGGGCCTTATCTCCACCCGCACAGGGAACCGTGATAGTGATCGTAAATATTAGGCTCATAAAAGCGTACTATCAAAAGGGAAATAAAATCATTGCAAAACAGATTTCGCAGAAGACTGTGGGTGTGTTCACTTGTCCTGGTTTGGCCCACGGTTTGAGCCCAGTTTCAGTCCTTATTAGTCCTGGTCTATCCCAATTTTAGAATTCCTGATTTAAATTCCTGATTTAATTTTCATTTAGAACTGGTTTGGATGTGGTGATTGTGCAGTGCATCAACCCTTAGAAAGAGAAATGAGCACAAAATGATGGATGGATCTCATTTCCTGGATGAGTGTCTCTGTACTTTGCCTCAATGTTCCCCAGTCTGGCTTTTAACCTGATTCTCCATGGCAACAAGAAGATGATGTCAACAGGCAATGGTAAAACTGCAGATGTTTTTTATTTGCAATAAAACAACAGTAAATGAAAAATGGCAATAGGTTAGGTTAATGTTATACTGTGTAACATTTCAGGCTTGTCTCCACAGAGAAGTTATTGCTTGAGGAGGTGCTGCTTTAGAACTTCTTGAGACAGAAACCAGCAACATAACTCTGGTTTAGCCCTGTGGTTCCAGCATGAAGAGACTCAATCTTCAGGGGTCTCATTTTGAAAGTGAATTTGCGCTTAATGACCCCATAGGGAAATGTGTCCTCTGCATTTGACCCGTCCTCCACTGCCCCTGTGAGCACCACAGCACAGCAGAGGGCTCAGGACCATATCCAGATCTTGAGCAAGTCTTGGTCAGGACCATCGTAGCCTAAGGATCTGACCTAATTGTGCAGGGTTTGGGTTGACAGGGGAAACAGCGGTGCTCAGAGGAAACCCACCTGGACACAGGGAGAACATGCATACTCCACACAGAAAGACCCAGGGGACGCAGGAATCACACCTGGAACCTTCTTGCTGTGAAGAGCTGTGAAGAGCGAGCAACTCATGGCACCGGGACGTACATAAATGTTAGATACATGACTTTACAGGGTACATTTGTGATTTACAAAAAGACAATTTTACATGACAATGGTCAAATAAGGTCTGGTCCAAACACTCAGAACTCTGTGCATGAAGGTGTTCAGAATACATACACTTTTAGTAAGAACCCTACATAAGATTTAAGAAATGAGACAGATTTTCTTTTGGTTCATTCATTAATTTTATTTCTTTGAGCAACATGTCTGTATAAGGTACATCACAACAACAACATAACATAAATATAAATACACACATACATACATTTGCATAAACACATATATACATACACGCACAAATATATTATAATATTTAGTTGAAGGTCGTACAAACTAATAATAATGATAAAGAAGGCACAGAGTTTATTTATCCTTTATTATCATATAAAATAAACTGTAATGAGAATGAAAAATGTTTTTATTTTTGTTTAAGGTCGTCAAACTCATAATAAAGATAAAGAAGACACTAAAGTTGATCATTTATGAACATGCAAAATAAAGAGTGATGAGAATGAAAACTGTTCAGTGCTGTAGTTTTCTCACTAATATGTTTTGGGCAGCGGTGACTCTCCCTCACTGCTCCCTGATAACCCCAGAGTTAAACCCGAACCCGACTTCTATTTACCCTCTCCACAAAAGAGCATTCATTTTAAACCTCCATAAATCAATAGTGTGTGCCATATTCTCGGTGGTAGTTTTAGCAGAAGAGTTACTTCCGTATGCTAAGTGCACTATCAGTGGCTTAATGTTTAGCCCGAGGAGCTAAAGCCTGAAGCAGGATTAGAGCAGGAGCAGAGCAGGATGGAGCTGAGAGGGAGGAAGATCCAGAGGGAGAAACCAGGTGAGAGACAGAGGAGCTATCAGTGAACTTTCCACACATCACATGGGGTTTGTTTTTACCCCGAAATATTTATTATACTTTTTGTCGTAGCTGAGTAGTCAAGTAGTAGTTGAGTTTTTATAATTATAACTTTTTACAGGTTTAGTTTGGACTTCTTTCCTATTTGTTTCGTAGCGTTTTTATCATAGTAAAAGTAGTCGTTGTATTAGTACTAAATCTGTGACTTCTCTTCCTACTGAGAGTCTAAATAAAACAGACAAAATATTAAAGGAAATGAAAGGCGTTATAAAGAGAAGCATTTGTATTTTTGTATTTTTCAAATTTGTTTGGATATAGATAATATTAGTAGTCATTTTACTGTCTTAAAAACTTGTTCTAGTATGATTTTCACTATATTAAAGGTAGATTTAGTATTAGCAGTAGATTTGTGGCTACTTTTTGAGATGCATAGGAGAATCTGGTCCTTTTTTCGAGGATATTAGTGTCTTATCAATTAAGAAAGTAGTTTGTCCATTGGTAACTTTTTAAATCGTGCTTTTTCGGGTATTTCATATTAAACTATAGCTTAAATAGATCAATATTTGACATTTTGTCCATTGAAAAAGTTGCTAATGAACAAACAATTTTCCAGTTTCTTCACTAGATCTCAAAAAGTAGTCACAAATGTACTGCTAATACTACAACTACCTTTACTATAGTGAAATTCATACTAGAACAAGATGAATACGGTGAAAAATACAATAATACAATAACAATACTCACACTTGGCTCATACTTTTGAGTACTATACCGTCCTCCGTTACAGTGATCTTAGTTGTAACAGTAGTGCACAGCAAAAGTGTAGTGAGTTCAGAAGCTGCCGAGTTCTGAAACGTTAACCTACTAATCATGTCTTAACGAACTAATCCACCTTAAATCCACCTTAAGACTGAAAACACTGCCCCCTCAAGGACGACTAACCCATCCACTAACGCCCATTGTTAGTGGATGGGTTAGTCGTGTGGCAGAGTAGTTAGAAAACTCACCTCACGGAAAGAAGGTCCCGGGTTTAGTTCCTGGACTTTGTGGAGTATCATATATATACTCCAACATATCATATATAACGTTATTCCATATGTTTGTGTTGTGTTGTATGTTTAGTTTTTTATTGCAAGGACCAGGTACGCAAATGACATACAGTTATGACCTCATTTGCATATTAAATTGTAGGAATGTTGTTTGTTCTGTACCTACAATAAACATAAAACATGCAAAATAGGCTGAAAACTTTGGGCATAGGTGTTCTGCAAATGTAGAAATGCTACAATATGAGAGGTCAGTCCTGACTTTTTAACAGGAAGTAATCGGACCAGTTTCTATTATTAAGCCTTTTGAGATCAATATTGGCGGCAATTTCCTGTCCAGAAGTAATTCAGCTCCAGTCTTTAGACCCTCATCTGCTTCAGTGACGCCATCGCTGGAATGAATCTCCTAGAATCACCTTAGTTTGGCTTCGCTCCTTTTCCTCTTCTCTTCTCCTTTCAGCGACCTCACAAACAGACTTTCTTTTGTGGTGAACTTTTTGTGGATTCTTCTTGCAACAAACTTTGTGCAAACTGTCAGGAAGCTCCAGCTTGAAAAAGCCGCCAAGAACCGCTGCATTGGTTTAGTAAACAGCGTCTTGTGTCTGTGGAGTGTGTAAGAGCCAAACATGAACCACGCAATCCCAGCACCAGAGACTCAGTTACACTAGAAGCGAAGAGAGTTTGATTGACCTTTTTTTTTGCTCATCATAATTATAAGTCTGTCCATGTCTATAATTCTATTTTGAATTTTCATTGACAATTTGAAATAAGTAAAAAGTCCTCCAGACCCCAGTCCTCCTCCCAACTCACCCTACACTTTAGTCCTCCAGGTACTGCCCAGTTTAACATCTTGATTTCAAATGCGATTTTGGCCGGAGTTTGTTTTTTTTTGCCACTTTTGCTTATCTATTTTTGTCTTTTACAGCGACCTCCATTGAGAGTCCAGTTCAGCCCCAGTCCAACGGTCTCGACTCTCCTCCACCTCCACCTCCACCTCCACCTCCTCTCTCTCCTCCCTCTCTGCCTCTCTCCCCCCTCTCTCGTCTCTACCTCTACTCCCTCCACGGCCTCCTCTGCGAGCTCCTCTTCACCTCCGTTTGGGACTTTTACTTCTCCGGAGACGTTCGTTTTCAGGGGCACAGCAGCGTCTGGGCCCTCCCTATGTACTCCACCGCTCTGTACGCCATCGAGACACTGCGACGGCGCCTTTTAAACAGAAACCTGCCCCTCCCATTTCGGCTGGCTGCGTACACTCTGCTCATTTACGTGTGGGAGTTTGTCTGGGGTGCGGGGCTATCACTCCTGGGGGCGTGTCCGTGGGATTATTCCAGTTTTAAGTATAATTTTCAAGGACTGATCACACTGGAGTATGCACCGTTTTGGGCCATAGGGGCTTTTATAGCGGAGAAGTTTGTTATCGCGAATACGTTAAGAATTCAGCTGCAATGACTGACTGCAAATTTGTACAGAAGATCATTTATTCCATTTGATTTTGAATTTTGTCACCTTTTAAATGTTCAGCACATATTTTTTCAAACCCTCAAATTCAACCGTCGAAATTCAGAGATGTCAAGGCAGAAGCCAACAATCATGTGACTGAGAATGATAGAGGCTGTTTCCTATTGGCCGTTCTCATCTGTGGGCGGGGTTTACACTTTCAAAATTCCGACCAATCAGAGTAGTTCACTGCACAGTTTCCTGCTCATTACAAAATTAGATCGGATCACTTTGGATCGATTGCTTCTGCCTTGGCATCTTGGATTTTTTCTGCAATTTTTATTTTCAATGTGAATTTTGCACTCTTGCTTGAAAATATTTAAAAAGGTAAAACAAATATATATTTATATTTAAATATAAAATTCTGAATAAAAACAATTCAAACATGTTTTTTCAGAGTTAAAAATTCAAAGTGAGAAATTTAACATCATTTAAATTTTAAAATGTAATGGAACAAATGATCTTAAATAAATTTAAGACTCTGGAGTCTAAGTCTGGAACTTATTATTTATTTTCTGTATCATATTATTACTAACTTAATGTGATATTTATTTAAATGTGTCATATTGTTCCATTTAAATTTGCTTTACAACATTTTTTTAAAATGTATTTATTTTTTGTCCTGGCACTAAACAAGCCCTGTACTGCACTCCCAGATATTCCAGTATTTAAACACTGGCACATGGATTATGCAATGTAATTATTTATGTTTTTTAATCTTTATTTTAATTGGTTTAATTGGTCCTATATCACACAAAATTGACTCTGAGGTTTTAGCCACATTAGAATGTTTTACTGCTTCAAAAAGTTGTATGGAGTTGTGTTTTGTTTCATTTAAGCAATCTTTTTTTATAAGTCTGTCTACATCACCAAAGCTCAAAATGTTCTGTTCCACCTCATGATGTCATGAAGTGGTCGTTTACAAGTTTACAAGTGAACAGCTCCTTTTACCTTTATTTCAGTAGAGATAGACAATTCCAGGGCAGAAGCTCTCCAAATGATTTTAGTGAAGGTGTGTGAAGTTTAAAACCCTATGGAGCACGTCTGCATCACCACATGACGTCACAAGGTGGAACGGAGGTCAGAACTCACTCTAAATGTGCACGGTTTGTGCATTAAACACGTGTGAATGAAACAAAACACAACTCCGGGCCTGTTTTTGATAACATCAGATTAGAAAATAGCATAATATGGGCACTTTAAATATTTGCACAGGAATTCTGCAGTGTATTTATTTATTTTTGTATTTTATTTAGATTAATTGTGTAAAAATGCTAAGGAGCTTCTATATGTATCACAATACAAGCAGAATAACACATCATTCAAATGCAATAAGTGACTAGATTAGAACATTGACAATACTTTTAGGATGATATCACATCTCTGTATTCTTGCTACTTTTATTTTTATGTAATTTCGCGTATTTTTTATGTATTTGAATTTGCATTAAAATTTTAAAACTATAACAATAAAATGTATACTTTTACTGGTGTCCTGACTTACCATTTGTGAATCCTGTTGTACTTTTGATCCAAATAAATCTAAAGAACAACTGTATGTGTGTAACAAAATAAAGTGCGTACAATCTGTTGGCATTAAAACAAACTCTGTATTAGCGCATCACAAAGACAAAACAAAATACACTGTTTTTTTATAGCCCAGATAAAACTGTCTGTCATTCAGATTTGTACAAACATGTTCTGAAATGTCCCCGTGTGTCAGATTTTATTCTGTGTAAAAGAGTGAGATACTTTATTGATCCTGGGTGAATTCAAGTTTTGCTGTAGGAACATTTCCACTGTGGGTCTCAGTCATCTTTGTGTCTCAGTTTAACAGTTGGACTGGTCAGGGAGGGTCAGCAGATCTGTGTCAGGGCAGTTTGAGGAGAGGAAAAGCCAAAAGTGTCCCTCCTCTGTGCCCCGAAGTGTCACAGCAGCCTCCAGGGGGCGCCAGGTGAGCTCAGCAGGGAACTTCCTTGCTCTTATGGTGCGTTTGATTATCCTTCCGCCTCTTTTCTCTGGAGGGTCACTCGTATTACTGCAGTATCTTAGCGCTGCCTGTGGGTATGGTAGTATTACTGCAATACTTTACTGCTTCCGTATCACTACCTGTGGCAATGGTAGTTGTTGTGGTGAGGTCAATGCTGAACAGAGATTTCTTTTTATTAGGTGTTTCTAAATGTTTCTAGAGTTGCTAATAGAAAACAATAACAGTTTTGAGAATGGCGTCCACATTTTTTACATGCAAAAAAAGAATAAAACGGTTTAAGCTCGGACATGACGTCATATCCGAGTAGGAAGGTTAATCGAACGCAGTTTGTTGGTAAAGAAATGGTCCTTTCCCTCACAGTGTTTCTTCTGGAAGGTCGCCTGCCACATTTGCTGCCCTGTCATGCCCTGTGGTTTAGACTTCTGCAAACTGTTGTGAAATACATGAAATTCTTGTGCAGCAGCCTTAGCTGAATAAACACTTGTATATTTTCTGTATATTTTTTTCTGAGCACATAGTCACCCTAAAAGTTAAAACAGGCCGTGATTAATTTTACATCCATGACAATATAATTATAAAACATACAACAAACGAATACCTTTTTTCCCCTTCAAGCTAAGCACTATTCTGTGAGCGTTCTGCCTTCTCAACCCCAATATGACATTTTTAAATCCCACCAGGAAGAAAACACTGATGCCAGGCCTGCACCGGCAAGCACTGCTCTGAACTGAATTCTAAATTTTAAACAACCAAATTAGATTTTAATTGGATTTTTTAGCTCACTTTTTTCTATCTGTGGTTCAAATGTAGTTTCCTCGTCACAAACAGACCTGGGGTTGTGTTTCGGTTCATTCACACCTGTTTAACACACAAACTTTGGCATATTTAGAGTTCTTCTCAAACATAAAACACTCTGTTCCACCTTGTGATGTCATGTGATAATACAGGAAGTGCTCCACAGTGTTTTTAGACTCCACATACCTTCACTAGAATTATTTGTATAATTTTAGCCTTTGAATTGTCGATATCTGCTGCACTAAATGTAAAAGTTATCTGAAAACTACCGCTTCATGACATCACAAGGTGGAACAGAACAGTTTGAGCTTTGGAGATGTAGACAGACTAATAATATATGTTTGCTCAAGCGTAGTTAGGGTTAGAGTCCATAATGTGTAATATAGGACCTTGAAATCTCATTTGATGAAATAAATACAGAGCTGACAAAGGTTAAACTGTTACAGCAGTTTGGACTGAAGTCATGGTTTCACAGTAATTACAGTAATTTCCATATTATCTTGATCTGATCTCAGACGCTCTAGGGGTGTTCTACATGTGTCTCTATGGGCTGAATCATCAGACACATTGCACATACACATAACACTGACAAAAAAAGTCAAAAGAGAGAAAGATAATAAAAGATAATGAGAATTCAAAATGGATTTAAACAGCAGATTTCCAGGATGAGCATTCATGACTAGTTTATGATTTGAGAGGAACTTGTTTAACACACAAATGGACTCGCCTCTCCCATTCCAGCCAAGTCAGCTGTTTCTGGTCAGATTGTGTTAAAATAAATATCAGATTAAGTGTAACTTGAGTAACACACTCTCTCACACTGAAAAAAAAAATTGAAAACATTTTTAGCTCAGCTTTTATCATATCATGGAACTTTAACCAACTAAGATTCTAAGGAAAAATGGTCTGAATGTCGACAGGATAAGCAAAAGAGAAGGCAGTATTTATCAGGAGTGAGACTGGGACATCTCTAATCATATCTCCACACCCTGAACTTGTTTGCATTGTAAAGCACTGAAGCGGTTATCATTTTTTCTTATCGATATCTTATCAAACACTTTCTCTTTCTTTGAATCTTGATTTAATATGATGTTATGGTTCCCAATGACAGACAAAAGTGCATTCTGTACTTTGAGCACTTTTATAAAATCTCCTGATATTTATTTATTTATTTATTTATTTATTTATTTATTTATTTATTTATTTATTTATTTATTTATTTAAAATGACAACCACTTAAACAATGATACATTATTAATTTTGTCAATTTTTTT
>KN504970.1:1310-77170 GCA_000787155.1 Scartelaos histophorus
AAAAAAAAAAAAAAAAAAGGAAATTAACCAAAGACAACAAACTTTAAAAACAATATAAACACAAATCTTACCAGTTTGAAAGTGACATTCTTATTGGCTGGAGGTGCATCAACAATTTTCTGTAAGTTTGCAGCAACTAAAACAAAAGAAACAATGTTTAACCTCCATCCATCCATCCATTTTCTCCCGCTTAATCCGGCTGGGTCGCGGGGGCAGCACGCTGCCCATTACACTGTGCAATGTTTAACCTATTAAGTAAATATTTTTAAATGTTACAGAAATAGAAAATTATTTTTATCTCCTTAAATTCCAATAATAATATAATTTGTATTTAAGTTAACCTTATTTAACCTATATGAATCTTTATTTTACCAGGAAGTCCCTTGTGATACTCAAAAAAGAAATGTAAGCCCTGGTCAAGAATGCAGAACATGACTAACCTACAACCAAGTCTCTGCCATCCACCAGCCCTGCTGACACCAGCTCCTGGGACACGCCCTCTGCTGTGTCTGTGAATAAAACAGAGGTATAAAAACTGTGACCCTGAGGAACCGCCTGTTACTAATTGTCTGATCACTAACCTGACGAGCAGGTAAATAAGTGACTTACCTCTTCCTGGCATAAAATCAAAACGGATATCATTCAGCTCCTTCTTTGAATTTCTAATGACAATGGCAAGAAAACACAAAAAATAATTATGCATTGAAATTCAAGTTAATAGAATAAAGTATGCACATATAAAAAAAACTTTACCTTAACCTTAATACCAAACTAATAGAAGCATTGACGTCGCCTGAGGCAGCTGGAGCCTACGGGAGGATAAAGTAGTGCAGTAAATATCAGGTACTTTTGTCCCATTGACACAAGCTGAGCAGAAGGATTTGTGTGACCTGTGTGGGGACAGCAGCAGGAGGAGGAGAGGCAGCAGGAACACTAGTCGGAGGGCTGACAGCTGCAGCCGGCTGAGGGGCGACCGCAGCCTGAGGTAGAGGAGCCATGGGGGGCTGGAGATGAGGGCTTAAAGGGTCAGGGCTCTGGAAGATCTGACAAACCCACCTCAAATGAGTCAAGTAAAAACATACAGACAGGAATGGTTGGTATTATTACTGAAATATACCTCTGAATTCTGAGGGCTCTCCTTCACACGTGGTGACTGTAAAGTAAACAAAAAACTTCAGCAAATATTTGAGTTTTGTTTTTTTTTAAACAAAGCTGCTAAAAACACACGGTTTTGGATGCAAAGAACACACAGAATGCACACAGATTGGATAGATAAATAAATAAAAATAAAATAGCATACTCGTTTACGGTCTCATTTACTGCATTAACTGCTGTACTCTCCTCGCCTGTCTTAAGCATAGAGAAATGGAAAGGTTAGAAAAAGAGGATCAGATAAACCTTATATGTCCCATAATGTGGACATTACTGTTTCCCATTGCTTTCATTTATCTGCCAATCATACACATGACTTATGTATTAATGTGGTGCAATGACCGATCTTTTAAAATGCTTTAAAAAAATAAAAATAAATAAATATTTTATCTTTTGAATGGGCAAAAGTCCTCAAAATGTCACGTTTTCTGTTTTATTGTGCATCAGCAAATAACAAAACCAGATTTGTCTACCTTGAGTTTGTAAAAACATGATTTGTGCCAAAAAAAAACCCATTCTATTTTAGTTAACACTTGAGTTGTAAACGAGTGAAAATAAATATTTTTTTAAAAGGAGAACATTAATTAAGTATAGAAGCATAGTTAAAAACAAACAGAAAGGTGAAGAACAAAGAGGAGGTATAATAAAGGCAGAGCCTAATGGAGACAGACTGACACAACACTGGAGTCAGTTTGACCACAAAAAGGCAAGAACAAAGCAAACTCAAGGAGAAATGATTTTCCATTGAAAGTTATTATGGATTACAGAGTCTTTCATGATAGATAAGTAATTTGCCTTAGATTATTTCAAACTGATTTGTCAGTAAAATCTTGATTTAAAAAAAAAGAAAAAAAAGAAAAGAAAATACAGATGGCTCCCAGGAAGTCATCTCCCCTTTTTAGCAACACCACTACAGACTCCATAAGGATGATTGAACCTCCTTACCTTGGCTTTAAGATAAAGACAAGGTGAAGTCAGAGGCAAACAATGGTTTCAATTTTGATCAATTATAGTCTATTTAATTCAAATGCATTTCTAAATAGGTCACTATATAATTATAGATCATTAAAATTGCTCCACAGGTCCTTCCATGTGGCCTAAGACACTAGAGAAAGTGGGGAGAGCCCTTCCTTGTTAGGGGATGCCATGTGTATTGTGCTGACAGTTGAACAACCCTGGACGCAGGCAGCTCCAGTGGATAGGAGAAGCGCACTTGACGTTTGGGGGCGCTAACTGACTTCCCTTGCTGCTCCTTGGCCAATGGACAGAACATACACATAAAGAGACTGAGTGGAGAGACAATGGACACACATGCCACTACACAGTAAAACAGTGCACAGGAATAGGTTGTGTTCACGCTCTACAAAGTGTTGATGTCATACTTTCATATAAGGGCCTAAATAACTAGGGGAGATTCACTGTTTTCCAATCCAGATTTATGATCCACATATCCACAATGCTTATCATTAATTGTTAGGGATTAGCTCCACTAATTTCCCATATTAATTTTATGGCTTAGTTTAAGTCCTTACAGCTGTCAACAATCCAGTCTTTGGGTTGAACAATGACACCAATTTCTGAAGTGAAAAAGGATTTAACTTTTGTTTATTTATACTGACAGGATAGATTTAGTAATTATAGGAATAATAACAGGCCAAGTCTAACATATCCTGACCTGGTGAACACAGCCTATTTAAAGACAGGATTTTGAGGTGAAGTGGAGGGTTAATGCGTGGGACACATACAAGGTAAATTATCTCACCAAGTAATGGATAAATCTACAGTGAGGCAAATCAGTTATTTAAAATATTTATTCTCACCCTTAAAGCAGCCACTGCAGCTTTGCCTTCTTCACTCTCTTCGTCTAGCTCGTCATCACTCCACTCCCATTCGCCATCTTCTGTTTTGTGCAGCCGTCCACTAGAACCAGGCACTCTGCGCACCTGAAACAAAGATTTTTCTCTCAAGTATTCTTTGTAGACTTAAACTATACTCTAACACTAAACGTATGAATGCAGTGCTTTACCCTTTTCGACCTCTCCGTTATTGTAGGTGCCCTCTGTAGTAACTTGTCATGTAAATATTCATGGGTCTGTGCAGTAAAAACAGAAAAAGTTAATACATTTTAATATATATTTTTTTTGTTATACCTCAAATTTGACCCAGTTTAAGTCAGACTAAGTCAACTGAGACTACCAAGAGTGTGACTTGCTGCCACCTGCTGTAGACATAGGGAACAACATCACTGACAAGAGAGATTTCTTTTGCAGTGATGAATTTCAACAGTGTAAGAAGCTGAGCACAGTAAAATATATACATTTAAATTACCTTTGCTTTTTGGAAAAATTTGTGCTTCAACAACTCTGAGGATGTTGGCCTAAAAGAGGAAAAAATAAGAGTAAATAAATGTAACATTCAAATGGAACAGGGATTGTTAAGTGTATTGTTAAAGTTATCAAGACCTTTTCTCTGGATCTTTCTGTAGACACAGCGAGATCATTTTCCTGAATGATTTTCCATATTTTTTCACCATCTCTTTGTCGGTGATTCCTGTCTCTAAAGAAGGGGGGTCATTCTGCAGTGTCAGCATCAAGACCTGCACAATTTATAATACACAACTTGACCTTTTCATAGAGGGAATAGAAAAGAGAGGCAATCCTACAGTATGGTTAACATAAATGGACAACTAGGGGACATTGGCTCACCTTCATTGGAGGGTATTTGTGATAAGGTGCAGCCCCCGTGGCGAGCTCAATGGCTGTGATACCAAAGCTCCAGATATCAGCTTTAAAATCATAACCCCTAACCTGTCAAAATACACAACCATATTCAGCCAACAGAGCTGCAAGAAGATCGGAAAAGTTTACAATATCAACTCCATGATCTTGTTCTCCAGACAGACTTTCTTGCTGCTCTAGGATAATAAAGGTCATAAAACACTAGGAGATTAACATTATTTGGTTAATCAATAAACATGATTATTCAGGTCAACGTAATTGTAAATTGCGACTATTTTAGAAACTAAATTTAGCATTTCAACTACACAAAAGTAGACCAAGATGTAAAGTGCTTTTTATCTGCCTGTATATGTCAGATTAACATCATCATTCAGGAAGTTAGACAAGACACTTCTGCATTATTTAGCAATAATATAGCTAGATGCTAAATCACTAGACAAAGAAAATAAAATGTGTCCAGTTTGTACAGCATGTGGTACAGCTGCTTTACTTACTTGCTCCATGACCTCTGGGGCCATCCAACAGGGCGTCCCCACAAATGTCTTGCGCACTTTATTTCTTGTCATGTCACCACCTGTGGCTAGAAACGCACTGACACCAAAATCTGTGGGGCAAGAGAGGAGAGGAATGAGACAGACGGGTATGACTGGTACTGCGATCAAAGCCTATGAACTTAAAGTTGCACGATGTAAGTGTTCTGGTAGAGGGACAGTCACATCCTTGTCTCTGTGGAGATGCTATTACTTTATTACTGGAATGTTCCTCAGTATGGCCTCAAATTTATCTAGCTTGTATTCTATCAAAATGTTGTATATTGCAACGTTTATATTGCATATTGCCTGGTGTCACCTGCTTGTCTCCATGAAGTTGAATGACATATTGTCTGTTCCAAGCAATCGCATTTCCACGGTGATAAGCAGATGACAGACCCTCCAATAGATAAGTTACATGGTACATCTTTAAATCAACAGTTTCTAACTAAATCAAGAATGCCTCAATGTGACCGTTACTTGTAAGTGAAATACATGTTGATACTTAGAACGTATGTACCTGCTATTTGTACTGATCCATCATCACCAAGCAGAATATTTCCAGCCTTTAAGTCTCTGCAAAAACACAAGAAAGAATAAAAACTAAATTTAGTGTCGTTTCTCTTAATAACAATGGGCATCAAACTGTCAGGGCTGTTATAAATGGCGCACACAGTATGCAACTAATTGGTTCATTCCTCTTACAGCCTCCCCTGGTGGTGATAAGGAGTCAGTATCTCCTTTTTATGTGTGTGCTGGTGTTGACTGCCACACCATTTCACTATCGCACAGAGCTACTGCTGCTAGACAGTCGTCATAGCAACAGACGTTGGAAAGGTCAGACAAGAGGGTGAAAAAATAAACATGGAGATGATTGTTATGTCATCTGGTCTGTGATTCTGAATGAATGATGACAAAAAATGATAGAAGGATCGCCCCGGTACATAACACGGGCTCATTTAATGCACCTGCTCACAACCACAGAAAAGGAGCTGAGCAACTTTACAAAATGCACATTTCAGATTTGGCCAGAAGGGGGCATTGCTGTAAAAGCTTTTAGGAATAGCTCATTGGTGAGTATTGCATTTATTCAGTTGGATTATTCTACTAACCAAATTAATCTCAATGAATTTAAAAATAGCCCACTATTCAGAGTATGGCTTTAGAGGAGATATGACACACCTTCCCTAGCTCCCATTTGCAGCTGTAGTTTTTGCACAACAGAACAAACTTGACTGAAAAAAAATGCTGCGACTGTTAAATATTAAAATTAGTTATAATAATAAATTGGTTAGTAACATTAACTCTCTGGGGTGCAATTTCCTTTGGGAAAAACACACAATTTGGCATCAATCTAGATAGCCTGTTTAACAGATGCTGACACAAAGTCTAGTTATGTTTGAGAGCTTTCACAATGAGAGGGGCATAGCATCCATAGTTTTGTAATGTGACAAATGGAAGGCGCGTCAGTAAGCTCAGGGAGGTGTCTTTAGTGTGGGTGGTTTTTCTACATACCATAGTGTCTGGTAACTAAACACTTGTAGTTTATCAAATTTTCCGTCAATCAGAAAAAAAGCTGTCATTATGCTTACTATAATTGTTATGTGTGGATATTTGGATGATATTAACTATTACATAACTGACATTGGATAGAATACAGGGAAGCAGATCAGATGAAGTGACTTGACAGCTGCTGTTAGTAGCTTTAAAACAGCAGAGAGCCAAGACTGGTCCATGAAATCTCTCACCACTCCTGTGGTTAATGTAACTAAACCGTAGCTATAACAACATCCGCTCATGCTACTGCCAGCAATCACAGCTCTTCTGTTTCTAGAGCCAATAACAAACCAACCTGCCTACAATTTAACAAGCAGAAATATTCGTTTAAAATGAAATGCATCTACTGCTTGAGTTAATTAAGTGCAATTGAGTTGTTTCGTACAAAATAATCAAGTATGTATTTCTGAGAGGCTTAAGCATAGCTTCTCCAGCTGCCGATGATGTGGTTGACTGCAGTAGATCGTAATGCTGTGAGAAAAGGCTGCAGAGTGCAGACAGTCATTAACATTCACCGGAGAGCAGAAAAAGGAGGGAGGAGGAGGTGGTGACACAATGCACCATACAAGTTCAAAGAAAAACTGTAGTTAGAAAAACTAAAAGACTTTCAGCTTTCAACCATTGCAGTACAAGTTATCTTGTCCCAAATCAGAGAACAGAAAATAAGGAACTACTTAACTACTGTCATAGGTTATAGGTGTTACACAACACAAGCCCTCATAGTGGAGAACAAATGTGATGGCAGCAGCTCTTCATATTTATGACCCTCGGAAATAGTGGCTGGAGGAGGCCAGGTGGGACTGTCCTGGTATGAAAATGTCAGGGAGATTTATTCCCCTCATCTGAGCTGGGTCACCTCTATGACATCATATCCTGGAGCCAGCTTACAGTGCCCTAACAGGCCACTATAACACAAAGGCCTGACACTGAATGACAAACTAACAAATACATCCCATTAACTAAAGTTCCTTTCAAACAAAATACTATATCTGTTCTGAACTGCTACTGCTGTTATAGTTTAATCTCTTGTTTTGCAGATTAGCTCTCAGAGGGAGTCTACACTCAACAGCAATTACTTGGCTGCACAGGGAGTGATTTGCCATACATCAAATTATAAAAATGAGTTTTATGGTTACAAAAATGTGTTTGCGTATGTATAAAACATCCTTTTATGTACAACCTAGTCAACATTGGGTCACATTAGAGAAGGAGTGACACGTCTAAATAGGAGACTCTTCAGGCTGATGTGAATGGGGAGGAGGGACTTTACTGTGTTGTGGTAAATGTCTCTGGTGAGGCCTACAGCTCTGGACGCACACTCTAATTGCTTTTCAGTGGTCCTACGCTGGATGGGTCTAATCATGTGACATTTCGCTCTTTATCCTCCTGTGTTTGACTGTGTCCCACACCTCTGTCCTCAGGCTTCTGCTCATATGACCCGGCTTATGCAGAGAGAACATGCACCGTCTATGCATAGGTCCATGTCAGCAGACTCACATCCCATAGTGCTACTCAAATGTGAGCTAAAGACATGTAATCATGTAACCATCGCATGACTTCACGTAGATGATTTGATGAAATTATGGCGTCCCAGCTGGAACAACTAGAAAGAGCAGTTTCTATAATGGCAGTGTATCATTCTTTCTCTGTGCTGTGTATATAGAAACAACCTTTTGAATAGAGATGTTAAACACAATACAATCATTTAGGTTCATTTGAATAGCCGTAAGAATAAAATGTTTTGGTTTCGCATTACAAGTGCAAAAAAATAATATCATTTTTTTTGTATTTTATAGTAATCATTGACAGTTCTGTCCTTGTGTGTTAAAGTACAGCCAATTTAAAATAATTATCCTACAGTCAAACAATTAAGTCATTCATATTACACAACAAGTTCACAAACAAACAATGCATGATTTACTAGCATTGCCATTCAAGTATGCAAGCTGGAAAAAGGCCAATGTCTGTAAGGCAACCAAGTGGTTAAAGGTACGAGAAAAGCCTTGTGTAGTGACTTTCAGCAGTGAGTGGGTTCATTGTAACTGTTAGAGGAGAAGGACTTAGCCTGGACTTGAACTAGCTTAGAGGGAGCTTTCAGGATCACATTTCCAATGGCATGCAAATCTACCATTGACAGATTCCACTAATACATATTCATAAAGGACGTTTTATGGATTATCAGGGTACACTGGTCCACTTAGGAGCTGTGTCTTTTACTATTCTTTAGTAGTAGTCATAGTATTCTTTATAGGCTAGACGCATCTTAAGAACTGACATTTTGTTTGCAGAGGCTCAAACACAAGACACAAGTTCACACATCTAGTGCAGAAGATCCTGACCTTTACCCATGTGTAAATAGCAACAAAGCATCAAGCAAGATTTAGTCATTCTAGGACAATTTAGTCTTTCTAGGAATTATATAGGCAAGAGCGAAAGATGTAAATCTACAGTGTAGCATCTTACTTATAAACATGAGAACAAGGTATTTATCATAGTGTCATAGCTGTTAAGATGTAGTTTGTGAAGAAAAGTTTAAATAATGGCCAATAGTTAGCTATGTCATCTGCTACCCAAGTCTAACCAGGAAATAAACCTAAACACTTTTTCTCTTTTTTTGTTACAAACTCTTCAGGGAAATTATGTTTACTACAATTTAGTTGCCTGAGATCTGGAATATACAGTTCTTCAGTACTTCATAGAAATGTGTGTCTCCCTGTTATCAAATGGGTGTGACTGACGGGTGCATTAGCCAACAGGGGTCACGTATGGTCTGTCGGTAAAAAATATCATAGAGGGCTGAAAAATATTGCAAATTTCTGCAATATCTTTCTATTATGTTAGGTTAGATAAAATTGATTAGTAAATGATAAATGATCAATGAAGTTCTTCATTTCACATGTGTCACTGAAAAAACAAAAACTAATCTGATTGAACAATCATGTTTGGCCAAGCATGAGAGGCAACAGAGTGTGTGGGGACCAGACTCATATCAATCTGTAGGTATTATTCTGATCAGAGAGGTATTATTCTGGATTTGCCAGAAGTCTGTATTCTAACTTATAATTTGAAATTTAAGGTACATTTCCCAGCTTCAAAGCAACATGTTGATCCACACATTGCACAACTACATACAGTTTTGAAAAGGCTTTAATTTTCTATGTTTACCTGTGGATCTGGCCGTTCTTGTGCAGGTACTCTAACCCCTCTAGAACATCTTTCAACACTGTGGCTATGCTGGCTTCATCCAGGACTCCAGTTTTGTGCTCCCCTCGTGAGATGATATGCTTGATCACATCCAACACTGAACCTGAAAATACATTAAGGATGTTTAAACAATGAAGACCACACAAGGCATTTCTGAGTGACTTATTATTGTCTACTATGATCAAAAGAAATGCAGGTTTGGCTCTGTGCCATTTTATTCTTGTTTCCTCAACTAGTAAACAAGTCCCTGGATCTCTGAGAAAACCACCTTGGGCTAGACTTTATCATTTGATTCTCCAAAGTGAATCCTATTTATGAAAACAAATGCTTCCTGTTGGATTGGCAGACTTTCAGTCAGACCATTTATGTTTTAATGTTGTTTTTAATTTAACTGTTGTCTTGTCACCCTAAAAACAATCTTGGATTTGAACAAGACAAAACAAAACAATTTCATGCTAAGAATAAAAAGACATGTACCTAAAATGTATTTCTTCTAGTTCAGATAACATCTTTTAATCTACATTTGTACTTTGGCTGAATGAAAGGAATGGGTGACACTACATACATTTGTGGGTACCATAGTGTCCCTGCAGGCTTATTGTATACACTGCAATGAGATGGCAACCAAGGCCAAACAACTATCTGTGACTATCTTATGCATTTGTTTCCGCCATGGTTCAGCATTAGAACAAGAGAAGGGACGTTCCTCACTCATGGATCAAAATCAAGTATTGGCCCTTTAACTGCTTTTCAGGATGATGTAAAAGAGAAATAGGTGTGAGGAAATACCCATTTTTTTCTCTTCTTGAATTGAACTGAAGAATGGGATAGAGGATGACTCCATCCTTTCTGTGCCAACAGTGAGGTCACCCTGCTTCCCAGAATTTTGGCTCCTGCTGTAAACTGCCACTTTATATCAATGGTCATGCAGGTTGTTTGACTTTTGAAACTAGAAACAGCGTCTCTAAAAATGAGAGAGAATGAAGTATGTGCAGTTTCTATGAAAGAAAATTGGGCGCTGTCGATGAGTGAGGACCAAGATGAAGGGGCAGCTGCCAGACAAGCTGTGTAATGCTGTCTGCGTTTGTCTCCACAAAAGCCCTGAGCCACATACAAGAGCAGTGTCTGAAAACAAAGGCTGGAAGTGGCCTTTTCATTATCCTCAAACAATGTTCATAATCAAATTCTTGGACTGAATTGACTGTGTTTTAGCAACCAGGGAAATATTTATTTACATGATGTCACGTTTGCCAACAGCCCCGCAGAGAGTAGATATTGGTAACAAGACAGATGTGGGTGGTACTCAGCCTAGTTCCAGTTAAACTTTATAGAACTAGTGGTTTAAGAAGAGTAGTTTATCACACCATACCTTTACATACTTTTTGAAGAATATTATTACAGAAACTGTATTCTTTGATCATATGTTTTGGTAACTTTTCTGACTGCCAGTTCAAGTCATTACCTTCAAATTTGATAAAGGGTTTATAGTCCTATCATTTCTAGTTTCCCCATTATTTACTGTTTTGACTGATAATTTAAATAAATCTAATATCAATAAAGTATCTATCTCATAAATCAAATGTTACGTCCGAAGAATTACACACTGCTTGAGTAGATTTTGGACCACTTGTTTTCAGTCCTACTTGGTAATATTTATCAGTCTTAAATTAAAGGAACCAAAAATATGATTAAATAACTGCAGTGGAGTAGGAGCATACGCCCCAAAAGACGGGAATGTGGCTCAGGTATGCAGGGGAGAGATAGTGAGGAGGGTCTGGAGCTCATTGAGAAAAAGCAGTTGGCTCATTTTTCTCTTTTGGCACCAACTCTTGCTCTGCTGCTGGGTGCTTGTTTGTGTGGGTGACCCGAGGGAGGCCAGGAAGACGTGCAGTGACAGATGACAATGGAAAAGATGTAGTCCTAATGAACCAGGAAATGAGGACACAAGAAAGTATCTAACAACTAAAGAACAAGCGGGACCTACTCTCTGCTTCTAAAGATAATCTGTAATGCCTTCCTGAACAGATGATTTTCAACTTAAATAGGGGAACAATGAAAAGGAAATGCTTATATTCTAACAAATTGCCAATCTTTAGTTAAACCTAAAATACATATTAATGGACATTGCACTAAGCACTAACAAAAAACATAATCCTCCTGGTTCAGCCTTGTTTTGGACTTGGTCTCTGTAAAGATTTTATTTTGACATGGCAAATATATCTGTTTACTTTTATTTAATTGAGCTTACAGTTTAAAAAAGTGCATAAAATTACAACGGAACTTTGCAGGCAAGAAGATGGTGGACAGAAAAATTACAGAGTGGAACTTTAAACCAGTAAAGATGTTTATCCTTAACCGTAACACTTTTCATATTGAAATTTTGAACTTTCGTGCCTGCCTAGAAAGTAGTAAATACCAGTTTCAATATTAGATTTGCATTGGGAGTGTGTGTACTATGATGAATGGCACCTGTTGGCCCAGTTCAACTAATACTCTGGAGGAATTTATACAAATCACAAAGCATATAGTGAGCTTTAACAGACGCACGCACAGTACAGCAGAGAAAAGTGGAAAAAGGTCCAGTCATCGTTTGCTTTTCGGCGCGGATTAATCAAATCTCACGGGATTTGTGGAAAAAACTTTGATGGTGTAAAAGTCAGCACTTTAGAATAACTCTATCTAACTCTAGTTCATCCTTGAAACACCTTTCTGCATCTTGGTAATGTTTCAGTTGTTCGGTACGGAGGAAAAGAGGGAGCTGAGAAAGTAGATGCCAACTGTGCGAAAGGCCATTGGGGAGGGGTGGGGCTTAGGAGGATCTGGTGAAGGCAAACTGTAGAGTAACTGATTTAAAGATACACTATGGAAGTTTTCTGGTAAGAGTCCACCACCTTCTTGTCTCCATGGAGGTGGTTTTGCTCTGTCTTGAATGTTCCACAAGATGTAATTAAACATATCCACCTAGTGTTCTTTTCATTATGTTATTAACAGTTTCTATTGCTTAAAATACCTTAAAATACACTGAGAATGGGATCACCTCTTCACAGATCTCACCAGCAACTTGCAACTAGTAGCATCCATGATCCTAACTACTCATATATCTCATTGGATTTATTTATACTACTTTCCTTCCCTTTAGGTGTGATGTCTGTCCAATGTGAAGTCACTCATTCACAGATTATGCCCTGCTTTGAACAGGTGTTGAATCAAAGGCCACAGCCAAAACTGGAATTTCCTGAAAATCATTGTGCCGACAGTTTACCTACAGCTGTGCAGGTTTGGCTTTGAGCTAACATGCTAGGTAACACTTCATTCGTTTACTCATGACTACTCTACATTCCCACAATTTGCAAGTGGAAAATCAGCCATACAAACAATAGTTCTGTAGATTTAGCCCCAGGAAAAGTTTAGGATTGGTAGTATATGGGTTAGGCCATTTAAGTCATTGAAAGGCCTATTACAGACAGGTCAGTTCTTGCAGGATGTGAATACAAAAACAGTATAGTGTTGTCACGATCCAAAAGTATTATTATAACTTATATTTCAATAGCACGATAAGGAAAACACACTTTGAATAGATTTTGATTTTCAACACTAAATAATTTAATTGGTTTCCATGTGGACTTAAAATAGATCAAGACAAGTTTAAACATATTCAAGAAAGGTCAATTTTGTGCTAAATGTTGATTTTTTTTTTCCATTATTGATTCAAATGAGTATGGACTTTTGATAACTGATTATATGGGAATCAATCTTTTTGACATCCCTGATACAGTATACAACAGAACCATTTTGTGATTTAGTTCAGTGTCTTTTGTATTTCCAGTTGCTTTGGTTGTGTCAGATAAACAGAGGCGTTGTCAGTTGCTCTTCAAACCCAGAGCACACACAAAAAGAGGCCGGAGGGCGTCTTCCGCTCCATCAGCTCTGCAGACGGGCAGAATGGCCTTCCTGTGGCTGGTATGCTGTGCCCTGCGGAGCCATGGTCTATAAAGCCACACTCATCTGAGCTCCGTCGCCATAGCGAGCATCACCAGGGCTATCATTTCATTACTGACACAATAAAACCCAACATCAATGGCCTTGGTTTAACAGGCATGAGGGGCATGAGAGAGGCCATGTTAAGTGCACCATGCTCCTGCTGTGAAACCGCCCGTCTGCTGTGGCTGGGCGGGCACAGGGGAGGGCTCAGCCATGTGGGGAAAATATCTAATTGTGATTTTTCCTGATACCTTGTGATTAGATTTTAATAATAGGATTCTCTTCAAAGTTCACATTTGTACACATATAGAAGAACTGACAAAAAGGCGAACTAATCCTGGACTAATCCCATTTCATAACATGTTTGTACTGATTTAAATGACAGTGTTTTTTATGCAGAATAAAGCAGGAGGTGCCTCACAGGGCATGGCATTCATCCATGGATACTATCACACTAGACTTCTGTGTACAAGAGGAGGGCGGGGCAGAGAGGGTCTTTGGATTTGTGAAATGAAAGAGAGAACAGGGAAGAGAGAGATTTGTCTACCTTTTTTCTATAATATCAAATCCTTTCAATGTCAGTGTTAAAGGTGCACTATGTCACTTTTCTGGTGGAGGAGACTGAGATGCATAGTACTTTGCTTTGAATGTTAAAGTATGGTGTTAAGTACATTCCAGGGAAAGCAATATCCTCACATCTCCACCCACCAAAGTACTGTCTGTAAATTGGTATTGATACTTTGGAGTGATCAGTGATATCACGCCGGGGTGTCCTGACCATTCCTCCAATAGACATTTATGTAGAAGTTACCATGGTGACACAATCAGAGACTGTATAAAAAGTGGACTAAATGATTGTGAGGTCCCCATAGTGTTCGGCTCCACTCAAATTAAGCTTACAATGCTAACAGTTTCAGGGGCAACTAGATTATGAATTGGATTTTTTTGTCGCACAAAATAGCAAAAAAAAAATAATAATAATTAAAAACACAGGAGTCATGTAAAGCGGGTTAAAATGAACATTATAAGACCAAAATGATGAGGCTCACTTCAATATTTACAGAAAGGGGGTAACAATATCCCAATGTAAGTCAATGTGAGCACCCGCATGCGAACTTCCTATTTGGAACGCAGCGGTTATCACTCAAAACATCTCACCTGTTGTAGTTCCAATCACATCACACATTTCTTTGTGCTCAGAATGTGTCAAAATAAACCTCAGATTAACCTGAGTAACAGATTCTAACAAAGTAGTGCTTTCAGTTAGCTTCACACCTGCATGGAATTTTGATCACATAGGCCGCCAAGTATCAATACTATAGTGTACTTTACTAGAAATAGTTTACAAACCAAAAGTATATAAATTTGTAGTGGTGGCTTCCTTGTGCTCTTAATTGCAGCAGTGCCACATGGATGCTGCAAGTGTGGCCTGTTATTAGCCCATCCTGTTATTAACTTCTGGTCGGAGTTGAACCCGGAAAAAGCTGCAGCCACACAGGACACAATGGGATCAGTGCTGTCACATTCCCCCCAATCAGAGACTCAAGTGGCCCCGCTCCCAACACTGCCCCTTATTTGTACCAGGGAACAACACCAACACTCAAAATACTTTACACATTGGAAATGAAATGACCTATGATCTTACCCCCACTGAGCAATTTCATGACCAGCCACAGCTCATCCTTGACCACAAATGAAGTGTAATAAGACACGATGTTGGGGTGGTGGCACTGGCTCATGGCCTGGATTTCTTTCTGTGGAAGAAAAAGAACAAATTAGGAAAATACAGCCAATCAGAGCTCCAGGTCAGACAACTGTCACACTGTAATTAAGCTGACTGCAATATAGAAAGTGGACAATATAAAATGTACAATATGTATATTGTGTATTGTAACTTATGGTGGCGTCACATGCTTGTCTCTATGGGGACAGAATTTAATGCCATACAGTGGAACATTCCAGGCAAATCTATAATATTGCTATGGAAATAGGTAAAAAAGTTACATAGTGTATTACATATTGTGTAATCAGCACAGGTGGGGGCTGTTACTTATACATATAATTGCTATATTTTATTGATTTTTTTAATATGCAGTTGCCTTTAACTTCTGTCATGTAGTTTTCACTCAAGGAAACACAATTGTAAAAGTGGAAAGCAGCGCTTCTGGTTGCAAAATAAATGAAGCAAAATCAACTTTTTACAGGAATTCAGAACTGAAATGACACACTTGAGGCTAAGTCAATAAAGTGCTTAATAAAGCTCCCTTTTGTCAGAATGAGTGCAAGTAGTTTGGAAAGCAGGGGAGCTGAGGTAATGCTGGCACACAGGTCTAATCCATCACATCAGCACCAGTCTGCAGTCATCTGAGGATAGACGCGCCGCAAAAGAGAGACACCCCAGCGAGGAGGAGAGGACACAAATGAAGCTTTTGTTGGTAAACTGCAGCTAAACTCAATGAACCCACTGGTGACATCTTAGATTAATGCAAGTCTTAAATATAGTATAGTTTTACCAGAGTCCACACTCTTCTCACCAAATACAGCACACAGTAAACATTACCGAAAAGTTATTTTAGAGAACACAGACCATTTGTTAATGTTCTTCCCAGTAAAAAGGTAACAAAGTCATCAAGTCAAACTTCAGATCCCATTTTATCCCAGCTGTTCAGTTAATGCAGAAACAGCACTTCCCTGGTTCAACAAGGCAAAGACTTACTTCCACAACAGAAAAGCATTTGTTCAAGGCAAAGTGATCAATAAATAGATGCAGAGGGTCACACTGTAAGCAATCAAGGACTGATGTCCCATCAGCATAAACTCACATATAGTGCCTCAGCAGCACTCTGTCTCTGCTGCTGACTCATCAGTATCACACTGAGGCCTTCAGTCCGGGGGTCTGCCAGGTGGGTGAGATCATGAGACCATCACAGGGGGCTGATGGGAGTCATAATAAGGGTGCAACCAAAGTCATCTCACTGGACCATGTCAACTACAGGTATGCTTGAGTTTACACAATAGTGTCTTGTACGACTCACAGCTGCTACAGAGGCCCGGTCTGATGCTACAACTGCCTCTGCTGTTTACTGATACTGTGACTATACTAAACTCCCTACTCTCAGTAAACCAGGAGAGTTTCATGGATGACAAAACTCACTATATTTGTTACAAATTCCTCAGATGCATGAGTTATAGTTTCACTACTATCTGATGAATACAATTCCTGAATAAAGAGCTCTTGAAAACGGACAAGCACAGGTGTACACTCAACACAGCAGAAATCTTTCAACTACCTATGTGGCTCAATGTAACACCATTGTTCTTTTCAATGTAAAATATGATGTTGTATTAATAACACAGAATTATGGAAGAGTTCATTAACTTTCAGGAAATAGTTTCTGTCAGAGTTCCTCTTGCCCTGTGGCCATTTGAGGTCCTTGACATTGCGTAAATTGTATAAATACTCTATTGTTACAAACTGGTGCCACAGAATCACAGTGACTTCAGACAGACAGAGGAGCCACTATAGAAACAATGTTACATCAGTCTGGGTTACTCAGAGCCTCATGCGCTCTGAGCCAATCTGCCAACAACACAACACACAACCACACACACACAGACACAAGCATACACACAACTGAGCGGAACAGAAAGGCAACTGCTGCTTCGCAATCACTTCGCAAAAGCTTCCTAAAAATGCTTTTTCAAGGGAAAAAAAACAAAAAAAAAAACCTAAATCTAATTAAAAACAAAGAGTCAGAATTAGGAGTAAAGCTTGATCATATAAACACAGTCACCACCTAGTTCACATGTAAATGCTGTCAGCTGAGAAATTATATGGCACAACTGCCTATTCCTGCCTTCATGGTTGAAGTTAGTCATGACAGAACAAAAACATTCCTTCCATGTCCTCCCTGTCCCTTTATTGACCTTTATGTGAAGGCTTCGTCAAGATTTGCCTACAAACTAACAGACTTATAAACCAAAATAGGCCAAACTGAAATAATATAGTGGTCTCTAATAAAATTGTTTCATTCCTTATTTAACTTTTGACATTGAGAAAATACTACTGTACTTACTTTTAATAAAGTTCCCACTCAATGACAGAGTAACCATCTGTGATATAAAATTAACTGTTAACACCTTCGTCACTCAGAGCTTGTCCATCAAATCACTGTGCCAGGAATAGCCTGCACATACCACCATGAATGATGACTGAAGTCTGCTGAAACTTTAACAGAACATGTCCGTAACCTCCAAGTTCCTTTACAAGCTGAGGGCCCCTTTTTACATGCATGGGTCTGGGTTCAATTTAACGCTTCCTCGCTGCTATAGTGGGTACACAGCAGGCTGTGGAATTACGGGGAAAGCGCAGGCAGGAAATCCGAGCTGTGGAGCTGTGCATGTGACCAGAGCACCAGACCCTCTGTTCATCTGCACAGGCCAAAGGGCAGGTCCTCCCCTGGACAGAGCTGGAGGTGAGAGGCTTACTATGTGTAGCCATGATCATGATCTGACAAGGGTTACCCTACACAAAACATATCTATACACTTTCCAATGTGTATATGTATGTGTTGTGTGTGTTGTGGTTGGAGCTGATAACAGTTATTTTGGGAAAAATATCTAATCGGATTGTGCAGAATAAGATAAAGGAATTATGGTACTTCAAAAATTGCAGCCCTTGCAAATTTTCTAATTGCGTCCGTTCAAGTTAATCTTACAGTCCTAATCCATAGGAAGGTCCACAAAATTGGTAAAAGAAATAGCAATGGCAATAGATTTTTTCAGATCTATCATTTTCTAAGCATGAATGTAAAGTACTCTGAGTACTTATCTTGAAAGAAGCTATATAATCCCAAAGTACATAATATGATTATTATTTCAAAAGAGAGTACTGATCCATATGCTTTGCTATCAAAATTGTCAACACTATTCATGGCTTCTAGCTTCCTGTTTATGGACAACATTTTGAGGACTTTTTAACATTCAGTGATATAATATTTAGTTTTGAATTGCTAAATCTCTATGGAGCTGGAGCTAATTTTTTGATACTCATGGACAGTTAAAACGTCCATGTGTGATCTTCTATTTTTGAACTTTCGAGCATGTAAGAAGATCTTTCCTGGAGAGTTGTATTAAATCTTTCCCCTCTTGAGGTAAACCATGCATCACACAGTTAAAGATGTGTTGAGTGAAATTGCATTGAGGGCATCGAGATACAATACAGCTTTTAAAAGATGTCCCAGTGGTGCCCTAATAGTTTCCTGGCAGTAAGTGGACACTCTTTGGAAGAACAAACCGGACAGTGTTTGAAGTGACCTGGGTGATTCGAGGAGGTTGAGAACAGCGTTAATGAAAAGCAGAGGTACAGTAACTTCAACCAGAGACTAAACTATAAATCCTTATGTCTCTAAGTGCTCCTATGATCCCACAGAAGTCAGTGCCAGTCTGAGAGAGTGTATCTTACCAAGAGCTCGTCCATACTTGTTTGGCACTTCTCCAAGTTAATACGTTTGATGGCCACTTTCTCTTTTCGGGGTAAACAGTAGGCTGCCTGAACCACTGCAGTGGCCCCACTACCTGAAAGAATTGGGAAGAAAGAAGCACAATGAATACACTGGAAATACATAACACTGAGACCTAAAAAGGTAAAAATCACAAAATTAACTAATTTTTTCTTAAAAATTATAGCAACATCGATTTGACTTTGCTTTTTATTTTCAGATGAGGATTCACTTCAAAGTGGACATTTTAAATGTCCAGAAGCAGCATTTATTTGAGAAATGCCATGCATGGTTAGCAGGTTTAAGACCCTGATGGAGAAGGCAGATATTTTATTTATGTACTACATAAATATAATGCAGACGAGATTTAGAAATTTCAATTAGACTTGGAATAATTGGAATAAAATAAATTGGAATAAAATAAAATGGTAATATGTTCAATGTAATTCAATAAATCTTTATTAAATGAATAAAGGATCATGCTCTGGACCTTATTTGACCTTTGGTATGAGCATGAGGAACATGGGAGATTACTGGAAAAGTTGAGAGGTTCTCCAGTGTCCACTCTCTTAACCTTTTTGAGAGACTTTCCAATGACACCGTGAGCTGGATAAAAAAAAGTTTATTCTAGCCCAAACACACAAACCAAACATGGATTACAATCTGATTAAATCTTTAATACAGCAGTAGGCTAATCTTGATTTTCAATATTGCGCGATGTGCTGAGTCCAAGCTTGTAAAATCCGCCCCAGGAGAGGTCTGCCTGGTGTTCTTTTATTATGAAGTAATTTCACTACCCCCTCAATGCTCCTATACCACATACATGCACACACACACATGCTATAGTGATGTTAGCCACTCTTGTCTTTGGTGAATAGCAAAAAGATCCAGTATGTTGCAAGCTTTTCCTAACCACTGGTACATTCATCTTGGCCAAAATATTAACAAAACACTCATTGTTTTGAGTTTTTGTGATTTGGGAAAGTAGTGCTGGAAAGAGGTCACATATTAATACAACTGGGCCTCTGATTTTAATTAAGAAGCTAATCTTTCCCAAAGGGCATGACCATAGCTTATTTAACTGTTTTAAGCAGGGTAATTATAACTCCAGGCTAAGAGACCAGCATAAAGTTATAAATACAAGTGACATATGGGGATTAGCTGTTCTTAGCGATAGTCATATAAAACTGCCATTTCCTTATTATTATTATTCTTTAACTCTCAACGAAATTACATAACATAACATAAAAAGTTTCCCCACAATCAGATATAGAAAGCGTATTAAGAATGATCGTATGCATAAAGCCTATCTCTTTATAACAGTATTGGCTCTTGTCACTGTGAATGGACTATGGATTTCACACACCACTCTGACCAGCAGCACCCACTTTCTAAGAATACCAACCCCCCCAGCCCTCCCTCCTCTTGTAAATATATCCTTCAGCCACTGCCACCACCAATCCCAAACAAACCGGGCCGCACCTTTGGGAGCTGGTCACCCTGTACACAGCCCAGTGTAAATTGTTCAGCACAAACAAACACAGTGAGGCTGCAGAGCGCGAGTACACAGAGAAAAGGGGGAAGCCTGTTGGGTCTGCAGTCGCTGAGGCCAAAGATCATGAAGCTCAGTACTTTGCTTCAACCTGATGCCCTGGTTGAGCTATTCACTACAGCTATATTTACGGCACTGTGGGTTTCAGAGAGAGTAAATAAAGAGAAAATGTGGATTTGGGCAGCAATTTGTCACAGAAAATTCAGTACACAAATGCAGCATACTTAAGGGTGGAATGTTATATAAACTCGACTTTCAATTTTCTGAGCTTTAAACCATGTTATAACAATGTTCCCCATGTTATAACAATTGTATTTTGAGTTATTCATGCAATCTTGTGCTGTCCTGCTTTCAAGACTTGAGTGCTCAGAAAATGTCTATTTCACCTATCCCATGTCTCAGCCCACAGCTATGTGGATTATTTTTTCCTTTTACAAAAATGTCGCATAGCACTTTTTCAGCAAAAAAGGAAGTTATTGGACTCATATTTAGTTATAGTTTAAAGGAACCATGTAGAGTGCAAGTGAAATTAAACAAACAAAAAAAAAAGTACTACGATCACAGCCTGGGTTGCCTTTGGCCTAACAGGCAGATTGAGGACCTATACAAGTTTTTCTTAGTCTATAGAAAGGCCAGGCCGTCCTAGCATTGATTCATGACAGACTGGAGGTGCCAGGGTTTAGGCATTTTATATTTAAACTGGATTTCAGCATTAAAACTGGCAACTCAAAGGAAAGGCTCGTGTGAGGCTCATTCTGCCTTTTGACTGGATAATCGTCTTGAGAAACAAAAAACAAAATTATAGCATAATCATCATGTCAAAATCTTACATATAGCTCCTTTAATACTAAAAAATATACAAACAAAAGCATGACTTATCTGATTAAAAACAATATGCTATTAGTGCTATAGGGTAATTAAACAAGTTGTGTCATTTAAAAGTCACACACTGAACTTGTGACACAGCTCACAAGTTCAACAGTGACCTTCCTGCCTTGTCTGTACATAGTGTTGGTTACATAGTGTTGGTTAGTTATTACATAGAGAGAGTATGAACTCACAGTGAAACTCTGCTTTATCAGAAGATAAAGAAACTGAAAATCAGTCAAGTATTTATTACATTATAAAATATTACTCTGATATCACTTTGCCATTGATCCCATTTTATTCAGCACTATGGGGTTTCCACAAGTGCATCCAAAGCTCTTTTGAGACCTGCTGATGCCATTATTGAATATTTTATAAAGTCTCATTATCAAAGCTGTATGTTATGTTGCTACAGAGGGTAATGCTAACTTTATGAGTCAATGATTAAATACAATCACACGGCCTTTCATCTTCTTTTAAAGTAAAACAGTTACAATCATCTCAACATGTAACTTCGACTAATATGAGGAAGCATAAGCTGTTTTACTATATTTAGTGTCACAAAACTAAATTTGGGTTGTTTTGAGACCACAGCTAAATTAAATCAATATATTGAGTTAGTGTAAATCAGATAGAGATGATCCAACTGTGTGCTAAAACATGGTAAAGCTTAGGTCATATAACTCTAATGGAGACTGTGTACCTTTTTTCCATTTCAGACACATTTTTTATATAGAAATAGTTTGTTACATCGATGCATTGATTGACAGGATGCACTTGGGATATTTTGCATGAAAGCATGAAAGTTCTGGATCGCTTAAGAAGAGGCAATTGCCAAAACAATTATGATCTTTGAAAAGACAGTCAGTGTTGTCTGTAAGCATGTTTCCTCAAAACAGACCGGTGAGTGATTTTGATTTGATCATCGACTGACAATGGCAGCAGAATCTGACATTTGCTATACGGCTGTGGAAAAAGACAACTATATACTAAGTAAGAATTAATAGTGTTTAAAAATGAGATGAAGGGCAGGTCACGATTCTGTATGGTGGGATTTGCTGTTTAACTGTTATAATGCAGATGTTTTGTACTGGCTTATGGTTAAAATCTCTGAAATTAGCATATCTACATAAAACAGATACTAGCTCAAAATTTTGCATTATTATTTACCAGATACAGTGAAAAATATTTTCACGACAGGTTCAGAAACTGTTGCCAGTATTCAACCCTTAAAACATGATTGTTATCAGTTGAAAGCACTACAAACTGAATAGCGCTTAGTCAATCGCAAAAAATAAAATTAAGTTAAATATTTGCAGATTATAAGTTTGGTTATTACTTTCAAACATTTGAGTTATGACATAAATTGTAAATGTAGCCTGTTGAGCAAAACAGTCTGATCAGTTGACCTGGTTTATGCTTAAAGCTGTCTTATTAAACTGGTGCAAAGTTCAACATCATGTCTATCAGCATTGAAAACAAAACTGACATACTTCTTTTTTCACTGTAGTTTCAGAAAGTGATGCCATTTTTTAAAAGAAATTATTATTGATGGTTAAAAGGACTTTAAGACATAAGGTTAATAATATGGCATATCCTTGGCAAATAATGACAGTAATGTTTGTGGATCATGCATTTGAAGATTTAATTCTTTAACAGTAAATCCAGTTATATTGGCCCTTGCACTCCATGTGAAATTTGCAAATGTGAATGCAACCTATGTCAAAACTACTTTACAATTTTGGTTGAACAGAGTTGGACAGTCACACAAAAAGTCTGTCCTTTGTGAGTTTACACATAAAAAGTACATAGAGCTCACTCAATCATATCTTATCAGATTAGCTTGGCCTTGAATTAGCCTCTTAATGCAGGGGACCTTTGAGGGACACTGTGAGAGTATCCTTCATCATGAGCTAGTGCTTGTACTGCTGCAGAAGCTGTGAGATTGGCCGGATTGACCTGACACCTGTGGGTCAGTTCACCACCACGTCACTCCTGTTTTATTACCTTTGAGTGGCATTCCTCAATGACATTCTACACACCATTGAAATCCTAAATGAGAAATATCACACAAGAACAGCAACCACACCGAAGAACTCTCAAAAACTCACAGGGAAGACAAAAAGGCCATGAGTCATTAGAGGAAAAACATTTTGAATCAAATATGTTAAAAATACCTTTCTTCCATTAAGTCTGAAGGTAAAAAGGCTTTTCAAAAGTTTAGTAAGAACACATTCTTCTTCCATTCCTCACACAATAACTTTATGACAACCAATGTAGGCTAATCTTATTCTTACTGCCACAGTCTTGAAACAGCTAGATCAGTTCAAAACTATGTTGAGAATTTGATTCACACACAAGAAAATGCCACTGAACCGGTTTCTACACAAAAGGGGCTTTATCAGAGCATGCCAAATTACACGGTGCTATCTTGTGGGATGCCCTCAGTTCATATTTCTAAGTAACTGCATGAGTGGAAAGGCAGAAATGCAAAACTTTGGCAAATATACAAAAAGGTCAGTTTAGGGCTTGCAGAATTGGCTCTTTGTAAACACAGATTCCCTGTAGAGGAAACACGTGCCAGAGCCATAAACTTAAACAGAACAATGCTTTGCCTATGCATTTTACACCCAGCTTCTTATCTTTTCAACAAAGTATGAGCCGCAGGAGCAGCTAAGAGCTTTGAGACGGGAGGGGCATTGAAACCTTTAGTAAGAGCTGTCAGTGAACAGATCAGTCAACTCACTCAGTTGTAAAGACTCACTGACAGTCAGGAGCGGCTGGTAAGATGCAGGATTCTTGAGTTACTAATAAAACAGTAGGTGAATTCATCTATTACTACAGCAATAGCCTGTTCACAAACACCAAACAAACATTGAGTTCATCTATGTTTTTCACAATTTTCTCAAAGAGCTTCTACAAACTATCGAGCTATAGAACTTATGTGGTTGTAGTTTGTGGTAGAAATTAATCTTACAGTTGTGGGCAATGCAGTACTGTAGGCAGAAGCAAATGCCATTTTATGTCACAACTTAAAGTGAGAAGTAGACCTCAGTAAAACAAGGGAGATTGGGGTGTGTCAACAGAATCAGATTCATTAAAAAACACAACAAAAAAACGCCTTGTTGATGAAATGCTGCTTCTTTCAGCAGATTGTCCAAACCAGACTGTAACTTCATACGTGACGCTCGTTTCTAACTTCTACGCATCCCCCGTGGACGGAGCAAATTGGTTTGGGGGCATTTCATGATGATTAGCTCCAGCACCGCCCGAGCGGGCTGTCAGGCGGCTACACACAGGGATGAACGAGCTCTAACGGAAGAACCGTACAGTTATTCATCACCACAATCATATTACAGCTTATACAACGCACAATAAGGTTATTCTGAAAAATAACATAAGAGATTTATGCTGTCGAGTAACAAGTAGATGTGGCTAACAACATGCTAAGGTCCACATACCAATCACCTCGTGCAGCTCATAATCATCTTTGTTGATGGACCAGGGTTGGGAGCTCAGGTCCTCCGACATGACTGGGAAATCCACTGACACCCGACTATCGTAGAAATCTTGATGAATCCAAAGACGCTATGCAAAAAGAGGTAAAAGTAATCCAAATAGTACCAACACGGGCGAGTCTTTCCCTTCTTTGCGAATCCTGCAGCACTCCTGTCATTCCCAAAGTTTGACACTAGCCTAGCAGCCCCGCCTACCGCATTCCGCCTGAGCAAATGTGGACCTTCCCGACAGACACCCGGGCTGTAGCCGTCTATAAACTCTCTGCAGGGGCATCAATGTGGCATCCTGCCGCTGTCAGGGGAAATACTGTATTGGTCCCTCGTGGATAGACGCAGCACAGCTATTTTACTTTATGTAGGTTGTTCTGGTGAGAATTGCGAGGTTATTTAAAAGGAACACTTCCGTAAAACATTCATTATTTTTTGTTTGCCTTATATTGCATAAGTTTTATTTAAAATAATAAGAAAGTGTTCAATGTATTTGCCTTAATTGAAACGCATTTAATTCCGCCACACCTAATGGCAGCGGATGCTTCCTTGACAGTACTATGCCCAGAGATTTCCCTTTCGGGCAAATAAAATCCTCTATCAAAAATTAAACACGGCCCGATCTTAACATTTCCGTATGATTATACCCTTAGACTCATATAAATAAAATCAATTCGACAATTATGCTTGAACAAAGAAAAGTATTTGTCCCCGCAAAGACGGTATAATGCCTGATAAGTCAAGTTTAGGAAAATAACTAATCAAAATCGACGTCTTTAAAAAGGGGCGTTCCAGAGAGGGGTTTGGTGCGTTGTGATTGGATACTTTCGCCTTTTCTACGTTTCGATTGGATAAAAACATATTACACTAGAGACATTCGTAGCAAGCTTTTTAGGACAGCAACCACGACCCTTGCTGGACAAGTGAGGAAGACACAAGCCAATGCAACGTTATAATCACAAAATAGTGTAAAAATGTAATTTATTCGTTTTATAAAACTGATGCAAAAGTCATAATGGAATGCATGAGATCACAGTGTATGAAGCGTACAAACCATGAAAATAATATGATAAAATCTTTTCCTTTGTGGTTTAGACTCATCTTGAAGTTGTCTCAACAGAAGAATTAGTTTATACAAAAAGAAGGAAAGTTGGCACTGCCACATTTACCTTCCCTGAATAAACCTATACATAAAATAAAGTGGCTCTTAATATTGCAACATGTACAAAGCTGCTTGAGAGAATTATTATTTCCTGCGTGTGTACATAGACCTACTTTTGACCCATGAATGGAACAAGATACATGTTGCCACTTTCATATACTTCAGTAGCACATGTCACCCATGAAACTCTGTTCTTCGTCAATCTTCTTTATGGAAGAGAAAGAGCTTTAGCCAGTCGCACCCAAAACCAGGACTGTGTGCAGGGACGAGTGTAGTCACACACAGTCAGAAAACGCAAAATACTGGGGAATGGTTTTGACATTGGTTTGTATATCACTGGTATTAAACGTTTGCTTCGAGCACCTGTAATAAAAAAAATATTCAGCAAGACAGTAAAAGAAAACAATCATATATGTAACTGTAATTTAAGCAGAAATGTTGACTTACCAGGACAAAGGCTAAGTGCAAATTTAGTCTGAAAGTCACAAGCATCACTGTCAAGGTATTCATCCGAAACCACCACTACCATCCTTTTACATCTGCAATGATCAAATAAACAACAAAAATGCATAAGAATACTATAGATACACATGTTTCATTTTTGTTACAGAATAAGAACAAAAAAAACACAAAACAAGTTAGGTCACCATTTTTGAGTTAAGCTAATTAGAGTAATTATACATTGTATTGTTGGCTTTCAGATCCTGGAGTGTGGCGGAATTCCCAGAGGAGGGGCAAAAGCCAGTTGTCTTTATCTGATTGCATTGCTCCTTTCAATGTAGCACTCAAGGAGTAAATTCACAGATGCTTGATCTGGTATCAGTTCACTAAGCCGCATTTAGGCAACATTCTGTTCATTTAAGCTTGCAATTTGTATTTAATGTTGCAGTAGATTTTTGGGCCGTGACCAAAAACTCAGAACAATCGGATAGGCTCAGGTTATTTTTCTTTTTTGTGCAGTGAATGTTAAGGAGACTAGGGTGGCCTCCTATGATCTGGAACATTACAGAATTAGATTTTACTGCTTATTGTATTACCAAAAACTTATATAAGAAACTATTCCAGTCAAGAATGATACCTTGGAAATCTAATGCAGGCAGTAAGTGGTACTTATATTCCACAAATTGAAGGAGACTAAATTATTTAGATAAAAATGATTTCTGCCACCATAGTCTTAAAAGAATTCTTGGGGAAACACTGAGAAATATTAAGAAGAACCAGCTGCTCCTTGTATCTTAAACCCATGGATCAGGCATATATGTACAAATAATTAGATTATTATTTTCTATGTATGCATATGATACATACAAATAAAACAAAACGTATTGGAGTTAAAAATGCACTTATTACTATTTCTTGGTTGCATTTCATGTTTGATTATAATTTATATACGAATTTTATAATTTTGACGTTTTGTTTTGAGTATTTATGTCTGTCACAGGAAGTAAAGCTGTCTGACTCCATACCGCATCTGTCTTTTGTATAGGGCCTGACGGAGAGTCCGCAGACTTCAGTAAAGTAAAACTATCAGTAAAACTATCCTCTTGTATGTGTCTATCATTTATTACAAGTAATCCTGCTATAGCTCCAAAAGTGTGTCAGAAGCTCACCTTTTTTCAATAAGCTCACTTGTGATGGTCCAGACACAGGAGCCTGGGAGAACATTTCTATCAAACACACACAGTTTGAGCTTGTATTCGGTCTGCTCCAGTTCCCGAATCATATCATGCACAAAGTGGAAGTCACTCTGGCAGTAGCAGATGAATGCATCAAACAACTCTGGGGAACCTGCAGGTGTAAACACATGTGAGAATCAGCGTCAGCGCTTTAATGTTCTCAGACCCACTGTCACGAGTTAAGATCATTTTACAAACCATCAGGGTCATCTGCCAAAGTGATCCCAAATCTTTCAGGGGTCCGGGGCACACAGCTGTCCACCTCAGGCACCTGCAGGGGGGGGTCGTCCTTCTTCTTTAAAGACTCAAGGTACTTCCTCACGTCTTCATCTATTGCCAAACAGGAGCACAGTAGAAGAATTGCACTGCTGTTACATTATAATAACAAAGACTATGTCAAATTATAACAAACGTAATAATAATAATAATAGGGTTTAGTCCTAATAAAACAGTGGGGGTATTCATTATATACAAGTCCAGAGGTGATCATTTGGGCCTCATACCTATCAAGCCACGAAGTTCCTCCACGACATCTGTCCTCTCCACTTCCGTGAGAATGAACAACAACTTTCCGACTGATGTTTCTGCTTCTTGAGCCTGCCAGTTCTTTAAGATCTCGTCTGTGGGGTTTTTAGAGTTCTCATAATTTGTGATCTCCAGGTATGAGAATCCCATTTCTTCCGCGACGGTTCTCCAATCAGCGGCCACTGTGTTTTTAGGATTCAAGAAAAGACCTAACTTTTTCCTGACCTTAATATTAAGCGCTATTAAAGGAATCTTCCACAAATCGACTTTTGAATCTACCGAAGCCATGTTAAAATGACAGTTTCCTTGTTCTAGAAAACCAAAAGCGAAATTTTTCAGTAAGTAAAATGGGAAGTGACGCGCAGTTGTTTAGTCAGGCAGTGCCGTGCGTCAGGGGGAGGAGATATTTACGCATTGAGCAAAACGGGCAACATTAGTTTTTTGGTGGGTAATTTTAGGCAACTGTGATAAACAACATAATTTAAATGAGCCCTGTCGCTTTTCTAAAACAATTACTAGAACAGATAGAAAGATCATTCGCTTAGATGGATATGGCCATGGTCATATTTTTATACAGTGTTTTTCCACCTTGCCCAAGCACACGACATCATCATTCATCTGTGGGACTGGAATCACACCGCCAACCTGTGGGTCAATGGATCTGACCTTATGTTTTTACATTAAGAGCAGGGTTCGAACCCTACAGGCCCTTTATGTTTCAGTTCCTTGTTCTGACACACAAGTAAACAAAAAACATATTTGAAAGAAAGACACATTTTTCAGGGTATTATATATTATTTTGTAACCAATGATCCATGAACATAAAACTTAAAAAGTAAATAAAAAAAACAACATTTTAGTTAAACTGCACAGAAGTTCAGTTACAATAAAGAACGAAAATAAGCTCCACCTTATCATAGTGTGTGATGGTTCACAAATCTCACTTCCCGTTTCATTTAACTGTGGTTTGAATTCAAAGTCGCACTCCAGAAATATAAACTGTAGTTCACGGAAAGCCTTTGCCTTTAGAAAAATAAAAGTCAATGCCTCTGTCCTTGTGTTGTTTGGGAGTATGAGACGGGCCCTTCTTTCCTCTGTGTGAAGACCCGGAAGCCTCCCCAGACTGTAAAAGGACATTTAAATATCATTACATTATCTAGTATTGATTATGGAGATAGCACGGTGCAGGTGCAAGCTTATTCTACCTGTTTTTTGTTAACATGTCTGCCCCATTCTGGTGCAATCACGATGGGCACAGGGTACGTCTCGCCGAGTGACACTTGAGCATTTGACAGAGCCGGGGAGCTGAGGGTCCACGGCGTGTGAACACTGGAGCCTCGCACCGCCTGCAGCTCTGGGACCCACTGCCGGACAAAATCACCCTACAAAGGACAGATGGGGCATGTCCAGAGAATTATGCATCAACAAAAGCAATGTAAAGAGTTTGAAAGATGTTATTATGGACATGTGATAATATATCTGAATCCTGACCAATTTGTATTACATAATCTTACATTATTGTCATAGTCCAGGCCTTGTTTGATCATATTGAACTTCCTGTTTTCCCTGGGGTCATTTCCTACTCCTGCACTGTACAACCAATTGCCATAATTGCTGCAGACATCATAGTCAATCTTTGAAAAATATAAAAACATGATTAATTACACAAGCAATAACTATAAATACCATGTAACTTAAAACAAGACTGTTCTAGTGTTTTGTACCAGCAAATACTCAAACCACTCGGCGCCCATTCTCCAGTCCAGCCCCAGGTCTTTGGTGAGGAAACTTGCAACATTCTGCCGCCCTCTGTTGGACATGAAGCCAGTCATAGCCAGCTCTCTCATGTTGGCATCTACGAAAGGCACCCCTGTACGTCCCTCTGTCATAAGGATTTAAAAAGTATTATTATACATACACAGTCGTTTTAATTACACACTTACAAAATAAAGTTTAAGACAACAAACCTTTCCATGCATTAAACAGTTTCATATCCTTTTTCCATGGGACAGATTTGTGTTGAAGTCCTAAAAAGAAATACTAGTTATTTTTTTACCTTCAATATTGATGTTAAAAATATCATAGGAGATAATGATACCATTGATATGAAACATTTGGTTTCCATACTTAAGAGCCACAAACTTAAAGTAGTCCCTCCACAGAAGTTCAAATATAACCCTGCACACAGATCATATATTTTTTGCGTGTATAATTATAATGTATGCATATTAATAATTTCATATTTAGTTCAGTTCTTTCAGTGAGACTCACCAGTATGTACTTTGATTGGCTGTCCGCTGGGTTTCATAAGTTTTGATCTGATGATAAATATATCGAGGGGAAATGCAACCCAATGCTAACCTGCAGAAAATCAGTAGGAATTATATATTTAGCATTTTCTTTGACACAATCATGTTACTCATAATATATTTACCATGGTGCTAATTTGGTAGAGTAATCCACGCCTATAAGACCATTACGGGTTTCTTTGTACGTTGCAACAGCATTCTATTAAAATATAATAAAGTTAAAAATCTACAATATAACCTGTTGTCATGGTTTGATTTTGTGGAGCTGATTCAACTCACAGTATCCCAAAAATAGTGCTTAATTCTGGCCAAAGCTTCACTTTCTCCACCGCGACAAGGAAAGGCTGAACGAGGATCATCAATTGGCTCTGTTAAAAAACATTGCACACACAAAAAACACATAACATACTAGTACACTGCCTGACATGTAATGAGAAAAATATAAGCACATAAAGAGGTTTGCTTATTGGAGTATAAAAATGCACCTAGCAGAAATAGCTTTAATAGATGTATTTTCCCATGAGCCCAAAGCAATCTAGAAACAATATCACATTATTATACCTTTAATGAGGTCCTGAAATAAATACCCCAAAACATTGATTAAAAAAAATAAAGTTTCATTTCCTCACCTGTCTGTTTTAAGTCTTCTGCAGTGGGCATAGCTCCTTCTTCAAGCCCTGGGGGAACTGGCTTAAGTTTCTCAGGAGTTGGAAAGATGGGTCGCACACTACTTTGGCTCTCTACTGCTTTCCTGAACTGAGTATAAACATCTGGCAGCCTATAAGAACACAGAATGGACTCAAATTTTAAGATATTCAACTTTTTTCACATACTTTAGTGTTTTAATACCTGGAAATGTGATTAAAAGGTAGATCATCTCTGTGATAGAGAGTAGACCCCCAGTAGCTTTGAACTTTGACCTTCATCTGAGCGCAAACCGACTTTACATTTTTCTCGACATTCAGCTCTTCTGATGTTACCTGAAACACAGCGATAGTCAAACAAAAAATTTCCCATTTTGAAAATTACAGGAGAGGACAGTAAAAATAAAAATTACCTCTTCATGAAATGCCACAGTACTGACAGTTCCCAGCTGGTTGATAAGATCTGCTACAACATCTTCTGGTTTTCCTTGTCTCACAATAAGGTTGCTGGCATAATAATAAATACAATTATTACAGATATTTTTTTTTTCAATCAGATAAATCAAATTAATCTATAACTACAAAGGGCTTATAATGAAGACTAAATTAAACATATTATTATATTACAATTATATGAATGTAACACAATGATTCACTTGCCTGCCCTTGCTAACTAATGTGTTTCTGAGGTCTTTGACACTGTCCAGTAAAAATCGCAGTCGAAACGGCCCAGTCTTTGGGAAGTTGTAGTGGTAAGTTCCTTCATAATGCCTGGGGTCAAAGCAATACAAAGGGACTATGTGTTCTGCATGTCTCTGGGCCCAGTGGAGAAGCTGAAAGAACAATAATAAAAACATATCAATAGTAATTTGTCAAGATATACATTTTACTATTAATAACTTGAGAAGATTGACCCCCCCCATCATGATAAACCTATATAGTAACACCTGTAGATTTAATAATATGAAGTAGTAAACAAATATATTATGTAAAGTTGATTTCAAAACTCAATTTTCTTTTATGCTTTTTATGTGAATAACCTTTGGGGGCTCCCTGCAACTTCTTTGAACCCTCTCTTTTGTAAAACAATTATTAGTTTTACACTCCGCCTCTTATTATGAAACGCGGCCCGGAAAGGAAGTTGTAGAACAGCTTTAGCTAAATGTACAGCCCCACGCACAACTCATACAGCCTGATATAGCTTACTTTAAAAGACATTAGAACACACATATTAGAAACTAGATGTATAACACAACATTACATATCTATATATCACTGACGTAAACGTTATAAGACAGGCTTGAGGCATGAAGAAACGAGTTTTTACTGTTTTCTTTTACCTCGTTGTCGTGCAGGCGCAAGTCGTTCCGTAATAAACAGATTATTGTGCGGGCGGTAGACATGATCTTCTATGGTTAGAGACAAACTATATAATATAGTATAAGCCGACGTGGACCAGCCTGGGAGCTCTTTCACCTCAGCTGCTCTGGAGGAAAACAGCTCGCGTTACCAAACCAAACCTGCTCCACGTTACCAAACATCTGCCGCTTTCATAAGTTTGTTGTTGGGCGGTACTTCCGGTGACCTTTCTAAATAAAATATTTTTCTGCATTTCTAAAACGACTTGACGGTATTCATTACTATTTTATAATTATGTTACAGGGCATAACTTACAGTGATGTAAATGACTAGACAAAATCATGAATTAACAAACGTTGTTGCAAGAAAACACCACAAAGTCAATGGCAGAGTATACTTTTCTTTATTAAGTTAAATGTACAAAAGATGCTTTTCATTTTCAAGACTTTTTCATGAAGTCAGAAATAGCCAGACTGCCACAGAGCTAACACATTTTCCTGTAGGTATAATCCTACTACTACTATTACGTTCCATTCAATAAATTTTCATAATGCAAAGTTATTCATACAAAAGTGCTGACAAGTATTTACAGTATATTCTTCAAAGAACTTGAGCAAATTGTGCTCGAAACAGAAGAGCTGCTCACCTCTTGGAGACGCTTTGTGCTTTGGCAGTGAATAGAAGTTTATCACTGGGTAAGGCACTATAAAGTGTTACAAAAAGATTTGATCATTCCTTCCTTCAAGTGCCACTGTTATACAGCATCTACACCACCAGTCTTCCCATATAGATTGATCGTCATCAATACAGCATTTTTATTTACCAATTTAATCTCACACCAATCTTCTAATCGCAGTTAGAGTGGTGGCCAATATGCGACCAAGGGTCATGCAGTTTGGAAAAAGGCATTTGAGTGATTACATTAACAACATGAAACTATGAAAGTAACATTGTAAAGATGCATTTGGTCCGTGCAATAGAGCACAAAGCTGCCATATAGTAAACAAGGCATATGTGAAGTGACAAAAACCCAACAAAACTACTGTAATACTGTTACCTTGTCTGCATACCGTTGTGACTTCTTTATCTCTTTGGACATGTATGGCACAAGGCTCACTGCATGGGAAGCTGGAATGGATAGGTCCAACAGTAATGCTTGTATTGCTTAATAAACATTGCACACTAATGCATCGGTTTGGTTCTTATTTCTAGACACTGAGTAAAACAATTAATTATAAGAATATATAAAAACAACCAGGTATAAAAATATTCTGTTGATTATCTTGCGTAAGTGTTCAAATGCATGGAATCAAAAGTGCAGTGTTGAATTCAGATTGGTGTAATGTCAGGGCAAGGAGACCCTTTACAATAAGTCTTACTTACAGAGTTGTAAGGCGTTAACAAAAATACTTGTTTTAACAGACAAGCAGCTAGGGTGACTTTGTATGTGGCTTTAATATAAAAAAATATTCTCTAGTCAGTGTAACTCACTGCCACCTCCTGTGGGTGAGTTACTTACAGTACTAGCAGGATCACCTGTCACTCTCGCTTACATGTGGTTTGGCCTGTACAAGACTCTATTCTTAGCACATAGTGAGTGCAATAAGTGAGACCTCCACAGTTTGAGGCTTCACATCTCTAACCACTTTCCTAGTCTTGGAATAAAAACTGTCTGGAGCTGGCCAGACTGCTAAGTGCTTTCTTGTCAGCCCCGTCTTTGGGAAATGCTCGCAATGCCTCGGAGGATTCAGGAGGTCTGACAGTAGCTGACCTGGCCCCTCTGCGGACCCTTCATTCTGAGACAGGTGGTGATGGTATAGGGTCGTCAGTCCTGACAAGGCAGACATTGGTGATAGATGACAGGGCATGGAGGTGGAGTGGACCCTGGAGCCTGGTGACAGAAGGCCCTGAGGTGTGGAGCGGGCCACAGAGGAGGGGAGTGCCGGGGCCATGGGGGCCTCACAGGCAGGGGAAGGGATGCTGGAGCTTCAGAAACTGCCCTGAACAAATGGGTGACTGAGTAGGGCATCTGCAGTGGGCCTCCACTTTTCCTCCACAAACACCTGTCGCAGGAAGTCTCTGCAGTGGTCCGATACTCCCTCTGGAAGCAGAGGCTTTGTCGGCTGAGTGGCTATTTTAAATATGGCAGCCATGGCCTCAAACTCAGCCCAGGGAGGTTTCTGGGTCAGCATTTCCACAACAGTGCAGGCAACACTCCTGAAGAGAACCACATCAGAGAAAGACCATGACAAAAGTTAAACACACATGTATGAATATAATTTGCAACAAACAAATACAAATTAAATACTATAGGAGATTTGGAGATGGCTATTTACAAAGTGTTACGTCTATAAGATAATTTATGACTTACCATACATCAGCTTTGCGCCCATATCCTTCTCCATTTATGACCTCTGGGCTCATCCAGTAGGGGGTGCCAGTGACAGACTTGATTCCAGTACCAGACATGCAGATAGTCTGGATCCTTTTGCTGGCTCCAAAGTCTCCCAGCTTTACGTTTCCTGAAGAGTCCCCCAGGATGTTGGCACCTGGCAAAAGGAGACAGAATTAAGTAAGAGTCTACTGAGTGATCACTTGATATTTGATAGGTTTGATCAAGTCTGATTGTGACCTGTCTCCTACAGAAGTGAAATGTCATACTGCACCTAATGATGAGTATACCCATTGCTAACTCAAAAGTATACTGTATTATTGTACAGAAAAGCATAGCATACAGCTATACTCTAAATACTCTATAACTATACTAAATATATTCCATGATAATTTTTTTAGTTGAATTCAGGAAATCCAAACCACTTCTTCACTTTGTGTTTCCCATTTCAGACATGCTACTATTTGATCAGTGCATAAACACGTAATAAAACTCACGTTCCACCCCCAGAGGCACCTGGATGACATTGACAAACCAGGTTTTTATGTATGCTTTTTTGTTGGCTGTTAAAAAGCTCTTAGTTGATCAACATTTTGGGGCCTGATTTCACACCAGACTTTGTAGAGGTTGCCCAAACCTTTATGCTGCTGGCACTGCTTTTAGAGCAGACAGTGGTTCTCTTGTACAGTGTGATGAGTGTGCAGCATGGAAGTGTCTAGATGGAAAATCCCTCCATCCTTTACTCTCAGAAGTTTGTGCAGCCTACTATCTTTTTTTCCCATTAAACGGTTCAATTCCCTTTTCTGGCAATGGTTGAATGGGGCAGAGACAGTGAGCGGCCAAACTAAAATCTTTCCATCCAGTGTTAAACATTTTTAGACTAGTAAATTTGGCCAAAAGGAGCCTAAAATAGCTCAAGAAAGAGTTTGAAGCGGGACATTTTTCCAGGTTTACTCATCAGATGAATTGCAAAATGAAACATTTTTGACAAAATTGAATGATTGAATACCATTTTCAGCTTAACTTGTGACTCAGAAAGTAGTATCTGCACTGGTAAAAATTTAAATGGTGACCTTTTCTTTAATGCCATTACCTTTGATGTCTCGGTGTACAATCATGTTGCTGTGCAGGTAGGAGACTCCTTGGAGGATCTGCCTGGTATATCTCCGTGCTACCTTCTCTGTTAGAGCCCCATAGGCTTTTAGCTGGTCCTTCACAGAGCCCTAGTAACAAAGCAAAGCAAAGAATTAATAAAAATCATTCACCTACAAATACACAAAGTTAAAATTGTATGCAAATTGATTTTATTTGTCCAATAAGCTCACATATAATTTATACTGTTACACTGTTACACTGATAGAAAAGTACTATTTTATTTTCAGCCATCTTAACAGCAAATCAGACATTTCAATAGCATTAGTATGATCCATAGCCTGTCTTTAATAGCAACTTAATTCTTATTGGTTAACCACAAAGCTTCAGACAATCACAAACTTGGCTTTGCCATTTATGTTTTTTCTCTCGTAGTCAACGTAGATTTAAGATTAATAGTCGAAGGGAAAGTGTGAGCAGGCAACAGCAGCTCATTAAGTTCATTATTTAGGGAGAAAACATTCCTAGGAAAAGCTTCACTGCTGACAACCACAGCTAAGGACGTCTGTGACAAATGTTCACATTTGAAAACTGTTCTGCAAATGGTTAGAAGATTTTATATTTTGTCTTTACTATATTGCTCTTGTTTTGCCAAACAGATACAAAAAAATCTTAGTTTTTCTGAGACTTGACTTGTAAAAAGGAAGGTGATGTGAATTATCTTGCAGAGAACTAACCCCAGGCATGTATTCAACAAAAATGGTGAGTTTCCTCTGTTCCAGGTCCCGCAGGCAGCCGTAATACTGAACGATCCGATCATGGCGCAGGTTTTTCAGCAGCTGGATCTCACACTCCAGAGCATTCACCTCCTACAGAGGAACAACACTGCATATTAGAGAGGCACAGTACACTAGATTGCACATTAGTTGAAGCAATAATTATTTTACTAGTGAACATTTTTAATGAAATCAAATTAGTCTTGACTGGCTCTACAATTCATGTATATAGTTGTGTGCATTGACTTGATTTTGTTCTACACGATGTGATCTTTTCTCTTTACCTTGCTGGTTTCCTGACAGTCAGGGTCAAAGGGCACCTGCTTGGCAGCCAGCTCGCGGCCTGTGTCAGCGTCATAGCACAGATAGACCTCTCCGAAGGCTCCACGTCCCAGGAGCTTGCCCTGTCTCCAGTTGACTGGTGCCCGAGGAGCTGCAAGAGACACAAGACCAGATGATGAACATCTTACAGTAAATCACCCTCTCTTTTGTCCCCAAGGCAGACAAATCCGCTGAGATACTGATTTGAGCAAACACTAATTCTGAACCATGCGTCAGAATCAACCACAAAAACAACTAAATATGGAGTAAGCCAGACAAGACATTAAGCCCACCCCAGGGTCTTCAGATTTCTGACCGCAGATCCTCTCAAATGGTGCAGACAGGGGGAAAACCCCCAAAGAACCAAGTCAAACTTTGTTCCATCAACAGAAAACAGAGAAATCAGCAAAGACACAGTTACAACCACAGCTCAGAGGCTGTGTTTAACAGTTTGCTTTTGCGGAGGAGGTGAGGAGCAAGACTAGCATCTCAACCACAATGTGCTGAGTGCCATGTTTTTGTTGCTTCAAAGAGACAGACATAACGAATGTGGACAAATGTGATTAGAGAATGATTCTGACATAGCATCTGGAAACCTTAACCCCTCTCTTAGCATCCAATTCGTATTTTAAACATTGACAAAAGCATGAAACAGAGTGTAGACTCTGTCTTCTACTACAGTTGATATATATAAACTTATATTGGACATTTTAATAAATTTCAACTAAATCCCTCAATTTAAAATATAGGTAATAATCATTTTCCATTGACTCACACTTGCTCGTTCCTCTCTGACAGCTCTTGTCCGTGGTGCGGCCCAGTGTTCGCAGATCACCGTACTGGAGAGTACTGTCCCCAATGTAGCTCCGAGAGCGACTGGAGGGAACCAGCTGGAACAAGTTCTCCTGTGGCATGAAGCTTCGAGGAAGAGTGCGACGACCTAAAACACGTTCACAAGACCAATATGAACAACTGTGCAGCACTACATTTTAGTTTTAATACGACTATTTTTAGGCATTTTAAATATTTCTAGAATAACATTGTTTTTTTTACTAAACATAAGCCAGCAAGCTTTATAACACTTCCTATCAGGCAGGAAGTACAGCGCAGTGTTTTATTCAATCCAAAATCACCACAGGGAAACGTAAAATGTTGCTAGCCAAGGTTAACAATATAAGTCATTATGGGCAGCTCTAACTCATAGTCTACATAAAATGTAGTTTGCTCTTACAAACGAATGCCATTGTGTTATAAGAACAGTTATTTGCTTACGATCTCCATAATCCTTGCTGGGATTCGGCAACTGGAACTGTCGAGGAAAAGTGCCTCCTTTCCGGTGCCGTCCTGAATAAAAGGGTGGTTTTGTTAAAATACACTCAACAACCACTTATTTGACACATTTATGATGATTTTAATGGCTTTTTTGGTGCCAGGGTCCTGTAGCCATAACTCTAAATAAATCTATGGGATTGACTAATTTCTTCCCAGATACAAACTTCTTGAGATTTGTATGGGCAATTGTAGTTGTACAAATAATTCAATATACTTAAACCAAAGCAGCATCATTCAGGTATATTTTAGTGGCTCATATGTGCTAGATGAGCTTTAGCTTTTAACGCAGTGGACCAGTAACTAAAGGCAGGTGGGGAGCACCACTGACGCATGCGAGAGTTGACACTCATTGACACACACACTAAATGTAGAGCAGTGAAGCCACATGAAATTGAAAGCAGCTGTTTTGTCAGATGACTGCCTCCCCAAGCGTTGTTTTTGTAGCCGTATCCCATGGAGACAGAGGGTTTTTTTGTGTATGGCTGTGGAGCATTGAGAGGAAAAATCTAGTCATTGGGAATAGTAAACAAACAGAGCAGAAAAGGCTTGTGCCTGTGTCCAAGTGAGAGATTATTGGAGTGATCTATAGGAAGGCTCTGTTGTACACTGTGTGCTGAGTCTCTCTTTAATTTACAGCACAGGGATGGGGCAGGAGAGCGAAATGAGCAGATTGGAGGGACTGCCACTGTGCCTGTTTGCAGGGATTAGTGTGGCGTTATCTGTGGTCCTGCTGTATTTGATCTGTGTTCAGAAGGAAAAGGGGCAGACACCCCAGGGAGACAGCAGACAGACACAGGGGCACGGAGAAGGGACAGAGGAGGAGGTCTCTATGAAGAGACAGGAAAAGACCCTTAAAGACTGAGAAAGGACACAGACAAAGAGTGTGGAGAAGACATACATGATGATGCTATCACACCTCCTTTATTTCCCACTTAGACACTCGGCCCCACATAGAATTTACAGTACATATAACCAAACTTATCACACTTAATGCTCAGTGTGCAAAATACATTGTGTACCGTGAAACATCAACAGTAGCTCTTTTCTTTTTTTTTAATGGGGTTGATATTTGTATGCTATAAGTATTTCAGCCAGAACACATGTTTTCGTCTGTATAGTTACAGATAGTTCAATGTAATATTATTTATGCTCATCTTTCCCCATTGTATGGTCTCGAATTAGCTCAACAGTCAGAAACTGTTTCACACTGGAGCTGTGATATATAAATTATGCACAGATCTTCTATCTTACCTTTGTATTCATAATTGAGGTTCAGGTAATTATTGTCGCGGTTGTTTTGTGAGAAAGGAGGGCTGGAATGACAAAACACAATACACACTCAATATTAAGAGGAATCTTACAATAAGTTGTTGTTTTAAAAAATGAAACCCTCTATATGACTGGATACAGTCAGTTCCTTATTGGAAATTATTGGACCAGTCCAGCCCAGACAAGTGGACAGAGAGTGACGTCTCTGCTGACCGCGGGGCAGCATCGGGCCACGAGACCCTGGAAAAGGGGCATGAATGCCCGCTCACAGGGAAAAGTTCCATGCACTGGTTTCCTGCCATTGTTCTGCAGCCTGGAGCCCAGATAAGCCTCGTGCAGGTAGAGCCGTTTCCGTCCAGCTCACTCTCCCTCACTGTTCTTATCCTTTTGATTCATTCGGTTTCATTCTCCACTTGACGGTGTCTTTTCACCACTGCACATTTTCCATAAGCTCTGAATCAGTCGTACAGCACAGTCTTACAGGATTTTACCACTTCTGTCTAATACATGATAACTGAGGGGTCCAGGCTCCAGATAAGAGTCTCTATAGCAACAGCGGAATGGCCTGGTTCCTTTTCCAGGGTCACACCAGAGCAGTGGCCTTTAGCACTGCTTACAAATCTCTCTGCTTTTGTTTTGTAAAAAATCTCCCCATTATAAAGACTACAGCCTTACAAAATTGCCTTCCACAACACAAGAGTGTCCATGGTAGATGTCGACTATAGGACTGGTCTGTAGATGAGGCCATAACTGGAGATAGAGGTTACTCACCTGTCCAGTGCTTGGTCTATTGATTGACAGCTGCTTGACAGTGAGTTGTCTGCACTTCCAAATGGATCCATCATCTGACAGAGCAACACACATCAGAACTATCACCAGGGAGCCTATACTATTTTCAGTTAAAGCAAAAAATGACTATTTTATCAAGAAATGTGAAATATTGCTTTGTCTGGAATGTTTTACAGTATGGTAAACCTTTCTGTCTTCATGGAGACCAAACCAGACCAAGTTACAGGTAAGATCTGTGGCAAAGCAACTCGACTCAAAATCAGAATGCCTTTTTTGTAGGTATTTTTGAACTATAAAAATAGCTGTACTTGGATAAACTGAAGGTAGAGCTTTTTGGTAAAGCTTTTTGATTAACTGTGAAACATTCCAGTTCTTAAATGTTTTACACAGCTTTGCTAAAGGCTTAAACATAACTGATCATGATTGTCACGGAGTGTTTTTGGTTGCTTACATTGGGGTCCAGTGTCTCGGGGATGAACTCTCCCTCACTGTGGATGCTGGTGTAACTGCCCTGGCGTGCAATCTGCTGCTGCTCCTCTGGGACACTGCCTGGCGGAGGGGACGTCCTGCCTGTGTGCAGCGACCCTGTAAGCATGCAAGCAAACAGTCAAGTGTTATAGAGACAGAATACCTAAAGTAAGGTGAAGGAAGGAATGAACAGGGCACAGATAAAGAGATAGGAACAAGAGGGCAGAGGGGAGTAAACAGCGTTACTCATGGTTACAAGTTCAAGTTGCTAGGATTGCAGGAGATGATTTACAAAACTACACTGACGCCACCTCTACCCTCAATTACTGTGACAAACGTTCCTCCAACCTGCAGCCCAGACGGGGCAATCGTCCTTGACACAGAGAGGCAGCGCAAACTGTGACTAAACTGACAAGGAGCACACAGCATCCTACGGTTCAAAATGCCCAAATAATATAAGGTTTATAACTAAATCATGTAACTTTTTTCATTGGTTGATGGGGCATCTGTTAGAGAAGGGGCTCAACCAAGAATCCTAAAATGTTTTCACCCTGATGCGGGACAGTGCAAATGAGTGTGGAAAGTGAGCATCGGGCCATCCGTGTTGTGGCAGAAATGTGCCTCACACACTGACCCTTTTGGGGATTTAGCAAAAGGGTTTGGAAACCATTTGGAAGTGAAGACAACATAACATTACATCACAAACCCTCTCACAGTGTTACCTGACAAACAATAACTACAGAATCTTTGGAAGATGCAGTTTTGCAAGAATTGAATTAATGATAAATTCTGGTGGAGAAACCATTGCCTGCTTGTTTGTTATTGCTTTGTCTGGAATGTTTGACAGAATGGCATTAAAAGCATCTATGGAGACAAGCAGGTCACATTACAGGTCAGATCTGTAGAGAAACAACACTTCTCACAGTAAGAATGCATTTGAGCAACAAAACACTAATTTATAAACATTTGTAGTAATGCAAGATAGAAGTTTAATACCATACTGTTGAATATTTCAGACAAAGCAATTTTCATGGTCTCCTGTTGTGGACCCTTCTCCATAAAAGCTACATAGTGTACTTTTAAGTAATAAGCTGTAGCGTAACAAATACATTTCCTATAAAAGGTCTTAGATGTCTGTAATTTACATAAGAACAGACTGTGCTATGTAAAGCATATATGGGACTGAGGGCTGCTTGGTATGAGGCGTGCAGCTTGCCCTTGCAGTGACCTGACACGTCACTTTCACCTAAGCGCTTCTCTTGCCTTTGCCTTCTCTGACAAAGCATGTTCCTCTGCTGCCATTAACACTGCTGCGACACTGTCAGCTCCCATTTATAAAGTGACAAAGACGGGCCACCTTGAGATCGGAGCAGAATAACAAGATGGAGCTTCAATCACCAAGACAACATTTCATTTACCATTCTTTGCCAATCATTTTCTTATATAATGGTAACATCATAAGGCACAAACTTATATTAAGGTAACATAGCATTAAAACTATGAGGATGAGACATATTGGAGTCATGAGTGTTCCAAGATAGAAAGCTTAGCTTCTTGTTATATGCAACATTTTCAGCACTCCCATTCAAATGGTGTAATATTTGTTTGAATTCATTAATTGCCATGGCAACAGTCATAATTTAATATTCTACAACCATTTACAGATTTCAAGATAATATGCAAACATTCTGTATGCTTCTAGAGAGACAGGGCCAGGTTAAGTTTATTTGCGTCTTCATATGGTAAGTTCAAAATTGCATGACAGTGATTCTAAGTGATATTGTGTTGAAGTTACTTGATATTTTCATTATTGTTATTATTTTTATTATTATTACTATGTCATCATTTTAGATTTGTCATGATGCTACACATAACTCATTGCTTGTTACTTGCATGCTAGTTTAGCACACACATCTTAGAGCCTTACCTGTGGAGTGCTTGCGCACCCTCTCCGAGCCCTTGAGCAGTGAGCCCTTGAGGTCCCCCAGTGACCGTGATGACTTCATCTCACACTGCTTGTCCCTACTGTTCACCTGTAGGTACTGCACATGGCACATGGGACAGAGGACAGAGGTTAGGGACGTGAGAACAGACCATTTAAGGAACAAGATAAGGGCAGGAAGTGCATTACATCACTGTCCACTTACACCATGTCACACACAAGGCTGAATCTACAGAGTTCCCGCGAGCACTGAGTGCTCCAATGTCTGTTTTTGTTTCTAAAAATATCATTCCATACTATACAGATTCTAGAGTCCTTTCATTTGTTTAAGGGCAAGCAAGGCAAGTTACCTATATTCTTAGCTTTAGTTTTTCATATAAATTTTGTAGCCTGTTACATTAAACAAAATGAATAGCAATTAACAACTGACTGTTAATATCTCATAATTTTCAACCATGCATATAGGAAGTTGGTTTAAATCATTTTAATCAATTTAAAATAATTCATTAAGATTTCATAATGTACAAAAAAACTGTCCAAATAGTTTAAATATGGGACCATAACTATTAAACCAAGCACAGCGCAGCCCCTGTTGACATTCTGCTGCTGATAGCTCTATCTGACCTTCGTCATAAAAAGTGATAATACTCCGCACTATGGAAAAATTTGACTTGAATGAAAATGTTATCACAATATGTTGGGTGTTCATTGCTTCATGTCCAGTATATTACAGTTTACTATTTCTGCAGTGACAGTAATTACTTATGCCTGCTTTAGCTGTCATAATTAACATATGCAGTAGTCCCATGTGATACTGTTGGTATACGTGGCTGAGAGCTGCTCACATGGTTGTTCTTGGGGGTCTTGAGGAGTATCCGCAGAAGCCCATTGGTCCCCAGTGTCAGCACGGCCTGGTCCAGGTCCTCCTGAGTCTTCAGAGGCAGCAGCAACTAAAGGACAAGAAAACATACAACACATGACCTTTCAGTGCACATTGTGTTTGCATGTGCATGACGTAAAGGGTTGCTCTATATGTCATTGATACACAACTGTATTCAGTAGTTTCACCTCAGAAAGTATTTGGCAGTGACTTTTAAAGGACTGAACAATACCTATTGACTGGCTGACCCAAGTCTACCCCAGATCAAAATAAATTACCACTGAAGGCATAATCTGGTGCAAAACTGGCTTTTTAAAAAATACAGACGATAATCAAAGTGGTTCCAAACTAAAACCTGAATAATGGTTGACTAACTTGATTTTGATTTTTTTGTAACTAATTGATAATCTAATAACTCAATAACACATGTATTAATCACTTATCATTATACAGACTACACGTAACACATAACATTCTTTGATTATTTTTAGTACTATATTTTAATGAAAATGCCATTTTCAAAAAGGATATTGAAGGTGCAGTAGAAATAATAATTTGAATAATTAATTGACCACTAAATTAATCATTTGTTGTGAGTCAAAACAATTTGAACTGTGTCAGACAAAAGAGATTTGTATAATGTCACTTTCAGAATTTGAATCTCATGTTTTTTAAGTGCATCAATGCTGCAGCTCAGATATTTAAATGACCCCACGTGTGTTGGTGATATCTGGGCTGAGTGTGTTTCTCTCACACCTCTTTTTCCATGAAGAACATGTCCATCTGCTGTCCAAAGGCCTCCGTCACTTTCTGCTGCAGCTCCTTGATCTTCAGCGGCCTCTGAAACGGGATGATTCTGTGGATAAAGCACAAACACAGTCATTCTGAGGCGTTTCAATAGTTCCACCCTCACGCTCGTGCCCATCATTAACATGCACCGAACGCTCTTTTACACCACGGTCAGATAAATGATCAAGTAGGAATCTTTTTCAGGGCCATTTTTCCAAAACTGTCTCTATGGTGACACACAGAAAAGAGACAGGTTAGCTGTCAGGTCAAGGAAAAAAGCTAACGGAGTCACCGATCACTGAATAAGTTCTTTTGACAATCTAGACTCGGGAAAATGACATATGCCATTTACTGAGAATTATGTATTTTGGGCTGACGACTAGACTATATTTATGTGCAATCTACTGCCAGTATTGCGTCTATGTTGCTTTTAGTTCATGTTTAGAGCCTAAGTTACTGTAAACCATAATAATCATAATAAACATTTGAATATTCACATTTAGAATGCAATACAGAAATCAAAAGAAAACCACCAATGAACTGGTATAACATAAAGTTCTATGAAAATGCAAAAAGAATGTGGAGATGCAGTATGTTTGCATCTGTCCATCTGTGTAACTCATCTCTCAACACAATCACATCGCATATGGACTACATGTGTATATTTGCAAAAGTGCGTGAGTGTGCTTGCTTCACAATCAGTTTTTCACATCGCGGGCCACTGTTTCAACACCACGCTGTGCCTCTCCACTCACCAAGAGCCGGCACAAAGGCAGATGGGAAACTTCCTGAGAGGAAAAGGGGAAAAAAATGTCGAGCGGCAGCAAAAGCAGCAGGATGTGTGTCTTTCCCTCCTTGTTCAAAAGAGTGACAGATACACAGATATCCCGGCGCAGGCTGAGAAAATAAAGCACTATCTTCTGCCGTGTACTCCATATGCTGCTTTTGAACTGTATTTCTGATATATTTGTTATAGAACTATTTTCTCATCAGCTTTGCCTATCGTAGTAATTGGTCTGCTCATTTGAGGAGCGCATTCTAGGAAGAGGGAGATCACAGACAAGCAGCACAACTGTTTAAATTCTCTTTAGACTTGCTGATGATGTGCATGATAATGGGCTCGGGCAAAGCAGGAGGGGGCAGCATGAATTCTGCTCGCAAAGATATGGGTTTTCTTATACTGTGGAGGCTTCATTAACAAAGAAAAGCCAAGGTTACTTACTGGTCTACATTTTATATTTGCATTTGAGTATAAAACAAAAACGAATTATCACACTCACTTTTTCTGCATTGAGCAATTGTTCTGTATAAAACTATTTTGGATTTGTAGAAGTTTAAATGCATCAATGGCTAAAAATGCATGCTTATCAATACTGTGGTTCTCAGATTTTTGTTGCGATACAGTGAGCTATGACTCTATAACCCTTGCCCCCCATCTGGTACAATGTCTCACTCTTGAATCTGAAACCCACCTACAAGATTATAGTAACTGATTTGTACAATACCATGTAACTATAGATTTAATTAACATTACTATTGCTACTCTTTCCTCTATGTGGATACAGTCCTGCTACAACCCATCTTGGTCACAATGTTACAGAGGAAAAGACACAAAAGTTGGCTGGCTGAGCGGCCCTACTCTCTGGCAGCCGTCCCTGAGGCTGAGTGAGGGGAAGAGGGAGACACAGCTCTGATTTCCTGGCCCAAAACTTCAGTGCTCGCCAACCAAAAGAGAGAGCAGCCAATTAGATTCCACTGTTCTCCTGACTCAGGGACTTGGTTGGGCTGGAGACAATGGGCTGATAAAATGTTGTAGTAACTCTTTTGTGGTTAGTTTTTGTGCATGTTATGTTCTACTTGTTTTTTTGTTCTCATACATGCATATGTTTTGTTCTCATACATGCATATTTATCCATGCAATGTTCTCTTATAAAGCACTGAGTTCATGGTGCAAGTTAAAATATCAAAATATTTATGTTTTTAAGACACACAATCTAAGTTCTTACTTGTCTAATGTAAAAATGGTCTCTGTATTATTTAATATCAATATATCAATCCTTCTATCTGAGATGCTAATCTTTGTCAGTCATTGTAATCAGTGCTGTAGCATCAGAACATTGGGTCATGTGGGGCAAACCGGTGACACCTTAGCTACAAATATCTTCTTTCACCTACTAATATTCTGTGGTGACCTATCACGTAGACAATATAGAACACATAGAGAAGTGACCAAATAAGGGAACAGTGGACACTGTTGACACTTGAACCAAAAGTTAAAAGCTACTATAATACTGCATGATTCACAAGAGTTAATCAGTTTTTGGTTATTTTAAAGCTTAAAATTGGTGCTGTCATAACACAAAAAATCTGTCTTTTTTCCATTACTTGGGCTTATTACTACATCCTGACATAATGCAATTTTCAACACAAAATAATTAAATGTTTTTTTTACTCTTTCTTTATTCTTATACTATGTAATGTTCCTACATTCAGGAAAGTTCATATTTGTCCTGTTTTGTACTTTTTTATAGTATGAATACATTCAAATTAATGTCTGGTTTTGATTCTAGGTGTCGATTGTGGATATTTTAACTTTACAGCTTGCAAAAAAAATACCAAAGAAGGCTAAAGGGATGTGAAAATGAGTATTTAAATGAGTATCCCTATTAAAACCTACGCATGCTATGTTGTCTTGTCAAGCCTAAAAGAGGTGCTAAATGAATCAAAGGTCTGAGACAAGGAAAAGATAGAGAGAGAGACAAGAACAAGAAAGTGTGGTGTGTTCCAGTGTAGAAGCCAATTAAAGCTGTAAAGAAGAGGCCTGTTGTGCCGCTGTGTTCTGCCTGGGAACAGTTTGCCTCTGAACCCCCGTGGGCTCCACATGGTGTTCTGAAGCAGATCATTCATGCCTATACGTTCTGGTCAGCTCCTCTCTGTGTTTCTGGGATTCCTCTGGTCTGTGGTCAGCTCATTCTGCTCTGACCAGTGTTGCCTTAGTAATTAAACAGGATGTGGTGCTAAGAGAGGAGGATGGACGGCTCAGTGGTGGTCAAGTATGAAAGGAAGTTGCTCTTGTCATCCCTACTGTATGTTTTGAGTATTAAAAAGTAATGTTTGACTACTACCACTACCATTTCCCTAACTACAGGTAACTTGGGTGACCACTACCCTCTGACCTCTGTAGTGATCCAGTCTGAAAGTAATATTATTTTGTAAATCTGAATGTAAGCAGCATTCAGTAGTAATAGATTATTTTTTGTCCATTTTTCCTGGCTTCTTCCTTACAATAAATCTAGATATTTCCCATCTCCAAGTGCTTACGGTAAGGACAAAGGAACTAAAGACCAAATAAAGTGTGTTTAGAGTATGGAGCAGAGCTGATAAACAAAATGTAAAACAGTGAAAAGGACAGGCCCCGTGTCTGCAGTCCATCAGTGTAACTGTAAATGTGATCTGGTTACAGGAGCAGATGGGTGCTGTGTGAGGAGTGTGCGGCCTGAATAGAGCAAGGTATTACGTTGGACAAATACAAAGAACCTTGGCAGAGACTTTTTCCTATCTTTTCTTTTATGCTCCGGGCACTGTCCATTTTCCCAACCGTCCCGAGTTGGCGGAGCAAGGCCTGGGCATGTAACTATGGTTTCCAGTCATGGCATCGTGTAAAAACAGACAAGCAGAAAACATAATACGGAGGTTTCCAACGTACCGCTTCTCTCTCTCATGCTCCAGCTTGACTCTGAGATCCTGTCGAGAGGAACAATAACAAAAGTGAGGAGTTATGGAAGAGGAAAATGATTCATGCTTGTGACTCAAGGCTGGTACATAAAAACAATACAGCTAGTACTTGGACAGTTCCTGATTGAATTATTATTTTTTAGAGTACAGGTGCACGCCAATAAAATATTCTTACATAAACATGAATAATTGTTAAAAAAAAAAAGATTCTCAATGTTACATACATATTTTTTATTTTTTTTTACATACATTTACATACATATTTAACATGCAGCTAGTATTGGTGCCATTTCTGAATTATTTTTTTTTTTTAGTATATGGGTGCACACCAGTGAAATAATGCAGTACACTATTACAAAAACAAAATGCTTCTTAATTCAACTAATTTGATTTACTAATTTCTAGAAAGCGACGTTCGATGTTTGTACCTTCATTGAACATAATAAAATACATGCTTGAAATACATGTTCCAAATAACAAACCCATGAGGTTCACTGTTTTAACTATGTGAAAAATGTACTTTCATATATATATTTCTGCTCTTCCTCATAGCTAACTTTGCATTATCTCATGTGCCTATTTTTACAGTTTCACACAGGGGGATCTGGAAGAGTGGATGAGCTCATAGAGATAGAGGTGACATCATATCAGGCCACGCTTCTGGATTTTCCTCAGCCCACAGAGGACTCTCACTAACTCATGCTCTCCTGCTTGTTTATACTGTCATAAACACTTTAAGAGGATTTACCAATTGCTATTCTACAGGGACACACGGGGCAGATGGGTTTGTGGCACAAGGTGACACAGGAGATTTATACAAGTGTCTCAAAATATATCTGTTCTACTTGTATTGAAGGAGAGATGTGTGTGTGGTCGTTTAGCAGGGCACAGAAAAGCAGGGCGAGAGACAAAGACCATTTTAAGTGAGAGCGTACAACTTGCTTCAGTCATTTTGCATTGACAAGAACCAGGATCAACTCATGAAGGGGTGTGGTTGGCCAAGAAACTATGGGCCTAGATGGGGAATCCCTAATTATGATTATTGAGTTGCTAGATAAACACTTTATTATTAGAAAATATACACATAGCAATTCACATTTGATAGTGTATTTTGTATAGTGAGAAGAGCGCAACCATTGGACACAAGTGTTTTTATGTACAGTCTTTTCTTGTCTTACCACTCTGTTCCTGAGTTTCCCAATGTTTTCCTTATATTAACGGTAAATGTGAAACATCTTGATGCACACTACCTGTTTGTACAGTAGAGTTCTATGTTTGGGCTTGTGGCTGTTGTTCTGAGTGGAGCAGCGGCCGAGTGCTGCCAAGTCCTTCATGATAGAGTTAAGTGCCTCTTCGTCATCTAAAAAGAGAAAAAAACAAAACAAATGAATATAGTATGTCTAACTGATGACCTTGTATTTTCGATCATGGCGCTGTCAGGTGAGATTTACGCAAGATGTAACAAAAATCATTCAAGTTTCCCTAACATGTCAATCATCACTACAGCACCTGTGTCAGACTTCCGCTTTGCATGCTTGAAGTATTACGTGTACTTTTTGTGTGCCAACTGGAAAAACACTGTGGATGAGAAAGTAGAATCCCCTGCAAACTGGTTTTTCAGGTGTAGTACTTGAGCCCTACTGAAAATTACTATATCCAAAGCCTCATTCAAGATTCAAAGCAATTCAAAGTTTTGTTGATGAAATTAACAAAACACAATGAAGAGCAAATCAAAATCAACAGTAAAATTTTATGTGGAATAAAATATAGAATATAAATGAAATATGGAGTAGGCCTGTTACGATACTTTACTATATCATGAGTTCTGCCTTTTTATATCTGAATACTAAAACTCTCTCATCCATTAATTTCTTCTTTGTGCTGTTGTTCCTTATTATCTAGATTAATGATTGGTCGACTAACACAAATTTAAAGAACTGAGCTGTAGAGGGTTGAATAAATAAGTATACAAAGTACTAAGAGATTTCTTCTATTTTTTATGTAATACAGTAAGATTTGAGCTGTAGAGGGATGAAAAAGTAACTTGCTATGTGTTCATTCTGCTGATAATAATGTATTTTTAAAAATGGTTTTTTTTTTTTGCAATTTTTTTGTGGTATCTTGCTTTTTAATGATAATGGTTTACAATGATTATGCTGCTTTATTTTTTATTGTGTCAGTAGCATAAAGCAGGTTCAATATTCTAGTTTATTGTAATATTTTTTTCTGTAGCAATATATTGTGCTTCAAAATGTGTACAGTGACAGGCATAAACATTCTTAAAATTTCAAAGAATGAGCCCAAATCATAGACCTCTTCTACCTCTTCCAAAAATAAATCCAATCTCATTCATTAAATCTAGAGTGCACTTTATTAACCCACAGATATAAGCGGGAGCACAGAGTCTCACCAGTGCTGCACATCCCCCTTCACACTTTCACGTGTGAAGAGAGCAATCACGCACACGTCAGAACATCTCCATATGAAGGCACTAATCGACTCAATTATGATGCAGCAGTGATTACAGCATGAAGAGGAACTGGCGACCTCTACCCCTGCCACCTCTCAAAATACACACAAGCGCTATTCAAAGCCAGTGAGTGCAGACTAAAAAACCTGCAGGAACTGAAAATCACAGTGGCCCTCGTGAATCGATCCAATACACAACTCACGATACTTGATATATTGCACATGATACTCTGTGATATATAGCTGCTTTTTAAGAACTAAACACAAAATCACTTCTTGAGCAAAGTTAAATAAAATCCCTAATCATCAAAACAGTGAATATGTCAAGTGCATTGCATAAACAAGCTTACTTCCACTAAATAACTGACGAAACTGACTAAAAAATATTGTTGCCGATATATTAATAAAGCAGTCCAAGGTAACAATACTCTGTCACCAAATTTAGGATTGCAAGATAGCGAAATGCTGATATTTTTGCACAACTTTACCTAGAACTGGTAATTCTTGTAGGCAAACAATTCACTTGAGTGTGGCCTCATTTATGACGTGGAAGTGGGTTCACTGTGTGTTCACTATGCTGTAGGAATTTGAGCCCTATAATCACGACAATGAGACTAACAAAGCAGAACAAGGGTTTTGAAGAGGAACGCGACCATGGTTTCCAACATGTTTGAGATCGGCTCCTCATATGCAGGAAGCCTACAATAATTCATGTATCTAGTGTCCTGACATGATATTCTGCTCCTCACCAGACTCACCAGTTTGATGGCAGCTACACTAGTATTAAAGAGGAGTATACAGTTATATTTGATCCTCACAACATCTCTCTATGGTCAGCTGTTTGCTAGCGGTGCTGTAATCTCCGGGTTCATCTGCAGGTCATTAAATGCATACAAAGACACACTCATGAAAAGCATCTTAGGTGGTAAATAGCTGCATTCATGTACAATGTTTTACCTCTGTTGGATTCAAAGAACTACATCAAGGGGCCATTCATTTGGTACTCACAAGCAAACGCACACAAACACACACCACACACATCTATAGTATAATACACACAGAACATTAAACAGCCAAAAATGAGCAGAGTAGAGAAGGAACTCAACCACAAACCCACCTTCCACACAAATGTCCTGTACTAGAGACAAAATGGATCACAAATCTTTCAAAAACATTATCAATAAAAACAAATCAAATTGATAATAGTCATTTTTCTTCCTCCAATGTCTGAACTAAACAAACAACATACTTTTACTGACCAAGAACTGGCTGTTGACCGCTCCATTAAAAAGAGATAATTGATCATGAGAAACGATTGAATGACCATCTAGATTAAAATTTGATTAATGTCACAGCTCTAATGTTGTCCGAGCAAGAAAATTATTTGATATTTTAAGTTGCTAAGTAGATGCAAACGTCAAAGTATAAAATTAGACAAACACTAAATCAAAACTGCACCGCGGCGACTCTCTGACTCTGTAAACGTTCCTCTAAATACAACTATTGGACTATTCACACTGTTTTAGTCAAACTGGAACCCCAGTCCAGTCCCTCTCCTCTTTCCAGCACATTTTCCCTCTGAGTCACTGAGTAAACCACATACACCAACACAGCCCTGCACGTCATGTTTCACATCCCCATTTAGCACAAAGGCTAAGCTGCCCGTGCGTACTCTGTTCACTTACACAAAGGTTAAATACAAAAGATAAGTTAGTAATTATCAGTTATAACAGAACCGGTCCTTTTCTGAGTAATTTATCAATACTTTTACATTTACTTAAGGAATATTTTTGTATTAATATAACAGCGCTCTTAGAAACAATAAAACATGATGTTGATAATATGCATGTTTAGATGCATGATTTAAGTGAAGGTTATATGCTTTTCTATCATATAACCTATAGAGGGTTTTTTTCTAATTTGTGTGGTATATTCTTTGAAAATAGCAGAATCTTTGCCCAATCACCTTAACGTTTAATCATAAATAGGATATTGTGTTTAATTGTGTATTTAAGTAGTATTTTCAACAAACACTTTCTAGCCTGACTGGAGTAAAAAATACTTCCTGGCTACTTGAATACACAGTACACTGTGTACACTGTTCAATCCAACAGGTTTCACTTTTTTTATATATGTTCTTCAACTATGCGGAAGTTAGGAGATAAGACCGACTAAACAGAACACAGACCTTATCACACCTAGGCACTAAATAAACAAGCATTACCTCAGAACAAAACCACAATGCTCCTTCATCTGACTGGAGTTAGGAATTTATCGATTGAGCAAAAGAAAATCTTGTTTTATAGCTCTCCACAGGGACGCACACAGAACAAAGATATTGATTAAATGTGTTTTTGCACTGGTCTGGTCCTCACACTTCCAAGTGTGCACAGTAATGGTGAACAAAGAATATTTCAATATTATCATGAATTGAAAATGAACATAGTTTTTAAGAGACTGACAAAGAAGAAGGAACAACTAGATCACAAATAGCTCTATAAAATACACTACAAAATACACCTATTTGAAAGTAAATGCAATGAGCACATGGCTGCACATACTAGGTCTCTAATAATCTGAACCAGGAATACAATCAGGATCCCTTATCTGTTGGATTGGACAGACTCTAATACATAAACTTGATGACTGTCAACATGCAACCAAAACAGTGACATTATTATTTATTATTTTTTGATTTTTTGAAATGGGAGGGAGTAGTGACACATTCAGAAAACTGTCAGATTAAAATCATTCAATCAGCTTTATTTAAAGATTTTTACTTGAGTGCAGTATTGCCTTTATCAGTTCTCATTATGAGCTGTGTGAGATGTGCTCGCATTGTTAAACCCTCTGCACTCGCTGTCAAGGATACAAAACAAACTGCACTGCTCTGCCTACCACTGTGTTTGCAGGGACCAAGAGGGCAGGGGGAGTGTGAGAATGGCATCGTACCAGCTCTAATGGCGCTCTATAAATGAGGATTTGACTTCACTTGGAACACAGCATGCCGAGGCTATAACTGCTCGATCAACAGAGAGAGGTCAGCATCTTTGACAGAAACAACTGAACTGCCACAATTGAAATAAATTTAAAAATAAATTTAAAAAAGATAAATAATAAGGCCACACTTTACACAATATCTGACACCTTTACCTACGTCATTAAGTAAAACTGAATGCACAGTATGATCATCTTAATAACATATAATTACATTGTACTAACAGCTCGGGTTACATGTAATTCCAGGTTGTTAGACATAGATTGTATTTATCTGAAATCATGTTACCAATTACAGTTAGAATTCTCTATTGTTTCTCCCATTTATAGATTGGTGCTTCTTAATAATCTGCATGTATTTTTGTCTACTTTATACTAAAAAAACTGAGTGGTGAAAAAAGGGGGGAATTCCAGGAAGTCAAGGGGAGCCATATTACACAATAGAGACTGATTGCTGCGCATTGCATCACCACTCTGCATCTTTCAGTCAGGCCTCTGCTGCTGATGTGCAAATGAGTGAGTTATTGAGAACAGGAACTACGTCCAGGCTAGTTTACTTCAGGCAAATTATGTACCGCTACGTATTAGATAATAATGTGAGTTATACTTTTTAGGGCTGAGTAAAGTTGCTTTCTAACTGATTCAGCTTTACTTTGTCTAGTCCAGAAGATAAAAAACGCAAAGTGGATTAATTACCTAAGACTAGCTCTATAAAGTTTAAATCTCTTTGCCATTGCTTATGTGTAATCAAATGGAATATCAAGTGAGACATCTACTGCGAAAAAGAACGCAGATGAAAAAGATAAACTGGCTAAAGTCTGTGAGAAAGGCTGCACTTTGAAGAAAGAGCAGAGTGTGTTAGAATGAAGACATGGAGGGGGATTTCCTTGTGCACACAGACACATCATGGCAAAGGCATCCGGCTGGACCAGCAGCTGGAGCCAAATGTGTCCTCAACTCTACAGCACCACAGGCTCTGACGCACAGCCCTCACACACCCTCCACTACAGACGTGGTGCAAACAGCTAGACTCAAACTGTTTAAATTACAACTTCCAAGGAAATCTGTTGTTTTAACACTATTACTTTTTACGTACACTTTTGTTACTCTTCCCACTCTGAGTAACTATCAGAGACAAACACTTTTTTTCATTACCACAGTCTGTATATTATTTAAAGCTGCACTATGCAACTTTTTGCAACTTGTCTCTAAAGAAGGTATTGCTACACCCTCAAAGTTCGATATATGGTGTTAAATTTATCTTGCATTTATCCAATTATAAGTGTTTTTATTTCTCAAAAATACCTTGATCAAAAGGCAATATTTCTAGGAGTGGGATTGCCTCTCCTCAGATCTGACATGTAACTGCCCTGTGGCATCACCCCCTTGTCTCCATGGTAGTTTTAATACCATACCAAGGGGGAAACAAGCAGACTAAAAAAATTCCATAGTGCATCTTTAACAATTTGTCTTTCATATCATACACTAAATTATCACAAATATTCTAAGTGTTTTTAAAGTACTGGTACTAGGACTACTCTACGCTCTGTACACGCACTCATACATACACCCCTGGGCGCTCTCCCGAAACTGTGATGCAGCTAATTGAGCACTTAATGGGTTTAATGTTTAAACCCTTGACGTTAATCTTTCACTGGGAATAAAGGTTGTGATGTAATGCGGCCTATTGTGAGCGCGCTACAATAGTTGTGCAATAAATGTTTGTACAAGAGCCCGTGTCTTTTCACTGGTCGTCTACAAACACTACTCCATTCACAACAAGAGGCTGAGACGGGCCCTTTTCAGCTGGTATTACCACTTCGCTGTACGGCCTGGTGGTTACAGAGGATCGTGTGTGTGTATGTGTGTGCACAGTTTTGTGTTTGCAGTGACAGACATGCTTTACACGGGGAAATAAATGAATGGCAGTAACATAGTGGAAATAAAGATGTTACCTTGAGAGTTCCTGTGCTGTCCAGGTCTAATGTGGAGACCGTCATCTGTGAGGGAATAGTGCAAAGCGTAAATATTTTGATCTACACCACAAAATAATAATTGTATTTAGTGTATTCTGTCTTAATAATGACATGAAAATTACTGTCCAATGCAGATAAATAGACAAAACACTGTTAAACATTACATTATATACATTATTTTATTACTTCACTATGTAATTCTATGTAACTATGTATTCACTATGTAACTTTTCCTGCTTCTCTGCATGGAGATGTTGTTACTTTGCCTAGAATGTTCCATTGTGTGGCATTAAAACATATCTATCTCCATGAAGACAAGCAAGAAACGCCACAAAGCCAAATTACAGGACAGATCAATTACAGATTAGACATATTTAATTATCCTTAAGGAAATTTATTTAACTGGTTAAATGTGAGATTGATGTATTTCATTTTATTTTACTCCCCTCGTGGAATCCTGTTTAAAGATTTTCAGTGACATATGACTGAAAGGAGATGTGCCCCAGTTTCATTACCAGACATATTCACAATTGTAGAAAAATGTGGTCAATCAAGTTGGATAAGCCTTGACAGCAGAGTACTATGGATGAAACAGTAAAACACTCTAAAATCTATTGTTGCAGTGGATGGAAGAACAGCATGAGTGGGAGCGTAGTTTTACATAGATGTAGGAGTGTGCATATGTTCACCAGCCTGGTAGGTGTGCATATAAATAAACCCAAGTGTTATTGTGCATCTAGAGCTGTTCCTGTGCCCGCATTAAGTCAAACAAACATTTCAGGTGAAAACAAGAGCTTTTAAAGTTGGCCATCTGCAGCCATTACCCGCTATTTCATGTTATTTTTCTCTTGCCCGGTGTTCCTGCTAGAGGAAGTAGGTATGTGTGCTTTCAAATCCAACTCACTCATGTTTACTGTCATCATCAGGAAGTGGTCCCGCTGAACTTGAGCACGAGGCCCAACTTCTTTCGGCCAACCCAATCTTCACCCTGTAAGTCCAAAACAAGAAAGTTAAACAACAATTCTTCAGCGTGTTTGTGTCTTTCCATCATAATATTTCTGCAATTGCACAAAACAATAATGAAACAGGATGCAGGTGGAATTTGTATATAAGAAGGATAGATGCGTTATTGAGATTAGGATCATCAAAAAATAATTGAAAATACTAATCGATACTCAGATTAGTAATGACTCTAAATACTTATTCAATACTGAAAGAAATCACAAAAATATGACAAAATTGTTCCGAATAGAAAGATCTTGTCTGCATCTTATTATTATGAATATTTAAAGTCCTATATTACCCAAACTTGACTCTTGTGAAATTTTAGTCATGCTATAATGTTCTTCCCTTAAAAAAAATACCTAAAATTGTGTTTTGTTTCATTAATTGAGTAACAAAATGCTCTGTTCCAGCTTGTGATGTCATGAATGGTAGTTTTCAAGTAAACAGCTACATTTTACCTTTAGTTCAGTAGAGACAGGAAAGTCCAGGGCTGAAATCAACCAAATGATTATATGGAGTTTAAAAACACAGTGGAGCATTTCTTGTTTCACCATAACATGACATTTCAAGGTGGAACAGTGTTTTCTGCCTTAATATGCAGGTTAAATGAAACAAACTACAACACCAGGTATGTTTTTGATGAGGAACCAAAACTATAACACAGATAAGAAATTAGTAATATGGACCCTTTAAGATGGTGGTTTCTTCTCTATGGATGAAATTTACCAGTGTTCTTTTTGTGTGTTGTTGACTTAAACTATAGCAGTAAGGACAGAAAACAAATGGGGCTGTTTGCTACGGGTGTTCCAATTTGTGAAAACAGGTAGAGGAAAAACAAGGATTAAAACTAAGTCCAGGCACTACAAAAAAGTAAAGTTTGAATGAGTAAAAGTAAAGGACAATATATGATACTGGTGCTGCTGTAGATATCCCATATGGTAGTGGTGCTGCTGTGAGGTGATCCATGTTCACAGACGAGACCAGTGACCACTGAGAGCGTCAGTGGTCAGGCTTGAAAATGATTTTGTCTGTGGCTTAATGGAATGTAGTTACCGGTAGTGGGAGTTTCTGTGGACTAAACCAACCTTTAAAAACCTGTTTTAGCCCCAATTTAGAGCAGAAATAGTCTTGTAATAAATCTTGTTTATCTGATGGTACTCAGAGGGTCAAAACTTTTTGGTGATACTTGGCCTGAGGGTTGTGGTGTTTTGAGAGCAGTGACAGAGATATACTGGATACATGTATTAGAATGTGAAAAAATATAACAATGTATTAAACTTACTCATCTAATTGATTCTCCATGAGAAATCCATGATAAAATATGTAATGTTTGTGTAGTTGCACTTTTCACTGTCACACTGCTATGAAGAGTGCGATGTGTGTCAAAGGTCACCCAGGCTAAACAGAGCAATCATGCACAATAACGTCCCTCTGCAGCTCCACAGGGAGCTCCTGTTCACAACGCTGCAAAGTAAACACTGACATGCGGTTTACCACCGCTACAAACGGACCAATAGTAAAACTCAAACAGCGGTCTACTTTCTGAAAACTTTTTTGACAAAAAATGTCTCCATGACATCATAGCAATTAAACAGATTACTACAACTTACAGTAATTCAATTTATTTATTTATTTATTTTTATTTTTTTATTAAATTATGCAGGAGAAAAAACACAAACATATATGTTGTTCTAATGAAGGTTGCAGTGATACAAAACAACACCTACAGGAACAAGCACCATGTAATCAAACTTACTCTGGTTTCAGATCTGCTTTTTGCTGTCCATATTAGAAATCACCTCTTGTGATTTAAATATTACTGTCCTGCAGCTTGTGTTATGAAAAACTAGTCACACTCAGATAGTATTACTTTTACCTCAAGATCACATAAACACTATAACCAGTTACAACGGGTAAATAGTAGCAAATGTTGTGTTGTTGTTCTGTTGAAATGATAAAACCAAAGCACTTTGAGTTTGTTAGAAGTCCAGCCAACACCAACTCTTTGGAAAGTTTGGGCCTCCAGAGAGATCAGTGGAAAACCTCCCTGGATACTTTCTGTTGAGCATCATTTACTGTTCCAGCCATAACTGGGTTTCTGTTTGAAATCTTTCCTCGCTAAAATATATTTTGTGGTGCACATTAGCCATATAAATGTCCAAGCTACCGTGTTTCACTTTCTTCCATAAGATGCAACAAACTCAGACACTGTTCATTTACAGGTTGCGATGCACAGGTAGGACATGTAAATAAAAATATGCCAAAATCTACAACAATAATGGGGGCAAAGAAAAACACAGAAGAAAGAACACAGAAGAATAGCTTAAACTTTAAAGAATTGAAGAAAAACCCTTTTTCTGAGAAAGTGGGGCTGAAATGAACTTGAATAACTTAACCCACTTGGAGAGAACTGACCTCAGCTCTTCCATTCCATTTCCTACTTTTGCTTATCTCATATGGAATATACATAGAATTAAAGGTATTTGTATTGTATTTATTTGACCTCCATTATTCTTACATATTCTTCCTGGAGTCAATGACCTATGCTGCATGTTTTTTGGGTTGATGGTTGAAACTGGAGTGCCCGGAGGAAACCCACCCAGACACAGGGAGAACGAAGAGTGGTAGCCACTTTTTTGCCATTCTAGACAAAAGGAATTCCTTTATAGTGGGGAAGCCCCAACACTATGATTGTATATTTGTGACCAGTGAGCACATGAAGAGATGTGGAGGCCCTAGCAGACAGGTGGTCCACTGCATCTTCACACAGGGCTCCAAAACAGCCCCTGTCCTAAGCCGGCCTCAGCAGATGGTCCATCTGTTTGGCCCTTCGCTCAGAGGGACACCAGGCCCGTGCTGCCCACTGATCGGCAGCCCAGCTCACTGCACACTTCTTGGCTCGGGCTGCAGAGCTGAAGATCAAATCCTAATCTCTGCTCATCATGTTACTCAGTGCCACACGTCCAGCATGAAAAGAACAGGCTCTCCATGATGAGCTGTGAAGAGGCTCCAGAGACCAACCCCGCACACTTCAGAACTGATGCTTGCCAGATTCAGTTGTGGCTAACATCAACTATTTGGGCCTGTCTCGCTCCTTTTGTCACTGTGGTGTGGTGCAATCAAAGTAGGGCTATACAATTACAATACAATTACTAATTTAACATTTGTATTGTATGAAAACAAACGAAATATGCGGCACAAGAATTTCATCTATTCATCGTCTGTCCAAAAGGGCTTTTGTGGTTTGTATAATTCCTGAGTAAAATTATCACAACACATAAACATTGCTGTAGGTATGTATGTGCATCCATGAGTGTTCTGAAGGCTTCTGACAGACCAAAGACTGGGACTTTCAACAATATTAAAAGCTATTATTGATGGATTGAACAACACAAGATTCATTTATTTCATTAAAGGTTTCAAGCTGTTATCTAGCTGTTCAGGACTCTTAAAATAGAAAATAAAATACTTTGTGGCCAACCATTTGGTCCTTATGTGGCGCCTTTCGAATAGTTAACATCACTATTCGGGGCACTATTCGTCCTATTACAAGTCTGACCTCCTTCTAACACGTTTCACTTTTATTCTGACTGGAAATATTTGAGTGGGAAAGGCATCTATGCATATACACAGAACAAGCTTTTACAGGCTGCTCTTTCAGGCTTCTTACATCACTGCCCTTGAGTAAACAGCACAGCGGCAGTGGGTCTTGCACACACAGTGAGAGGAGGGTGACCTCAGTCTGATATAGCGCCTGTGAAGTTCCAAAGAAATCACCATCCTCAACAAGAACAACTTCAGCCAACCAATGAGGAGAGAAAGAAATCACCATCCTCAACAAGAACAACTTCAGCCAACCAATGAGGAGAGAAAGAAATCACCATCCTCAACAAGAACAACTTTAGTCAACCAATGAGGAGAGAGACGGATCAGGCGACGCAGGAGGCCTGATAGTAAAAGGCTGTACTGGGGTGTGTGGAGTTTAGGTTCCCAAACATTATTGTTAGTGGACCTCACATTCAGATTTTTTATATATTTTACTGAGTAAGTGAGTGAAGCTTTTTATATTTACCTTGAATGAAAATCCAAACATTTGTACTTGATGAACAGAAATAGTCTGGCCCAATTTAGAGGAGTAATGTGTAACTTTTCTGGTGGAGGGTTCGCCACCTGCTTTTCTGGAAATGCTATTGCTTTGTCAGAAATATTTCAGTGTTGGGCGATTCTCCCGTCTCAATTATGTTGTTCTTCCCGGCTTCAAGCTCAGGCATTAATGGAAATCTTTTAAATTATAGGATATTCATTTTATCTTGGGTTAGCTCTATCAGCAGATATAAGTAGTTTAGCTTTTTCATGTTTTCTTAGAGATACTGAGGCAAGTGTGTGTGTCACGTGTGCGACTCACAAAAATGAACTGGAATGGAAGTTATCTTAACTAGTGCAAAACTCTGTGAACTTTGAGAGGACAAAATAATGAAAAATATTTTAAATACTACATCAATTGGTACTTTAACAAACTATAATAGACATTTATGTGAATAACCAAAACTAACAGTGTATGAGAACATGTGTGTGACACACACATTATGTGCAGCTTTGCGCACATTAGTTTACGCTTTACAGAAACAAAACATAGCTCATTTGCATAAATTATAAGCGGTTCGGTACAAATACACGTACCGTTACACCCCTACTGTAAACCTTAAATATAAACAATAAAGTATGTAAAAAGACTAACCTTGGCTGTAAATTTGACACTTCATTGGCAACATTTCCTTTGCTTCCCTCCATTGCTCAATCACACTGAGTAGATGTAGATTTTTTTATGCCAATTTCTGCTCATGTGCAAAGCGATTTACAACTGAGTACAAATATTGTAGACTAAAGCAAGAATTATGAATATTTAAGTATTTTTTGTGTATTTTTTGCATATAATTTGCAGTGGTCACACACATGACAATTTGCCATAAATGCTAATCTAATGTATTTTGCAACACAGATTTCATTTTATACTTTAAGACTCCTCTGTTGATTTATAATCTGAAGTGTGAAGTTAATAGGAAACCATACATTTCATTAAAAAAAATAAATGAGTCTGTAGTGTCACGTGTGTGACATATCAGGTTGATGTTTAGTTTGACCCCTTAATATAAAGGAAAATGAAAAAATACAAGAAATGAAAGGTTTAAGCGCATACATTGATTCTATCAAATATGCTAAATACAATTATGTGACAAAACCCTTAAAATCAGAAGTGATTTTCATTGACAACAACCGTACTCAGATAACATGTCCTCTTTAATAACCACTATCCCCTGAAAATCAACATTTCTTAAAAGCTGCTCAACATATTATTAAAATATAATATATAAAGCCTTAAAAAATCTACAATTATATTATTCAAGTAGTTTTGAAATTTTGCCTTACAGACTCCATTTTAAGAGAATGGCCCTGTTGCTTTAAACCTTTCTATCACCATGGAGACCAAACCAGGTCTAGTTACTGACAAGATCTCTGGAGAGGCAACCTCACTCACAGTCAGAATATTGTTCCAGGTATTTTGGAGAAAATAAAGCCTCCTGTAAGTGTATACATGTAAGGTAGATCTGCTTAATGTCATTTGAAGCAAAGCAATGACAGAAAAGATACATAATGAACCTTTGACACCAATCTATATATTTGAATGTGCGAAAAATATCAATGAAGATGGGTTAAAAATACTTGTTGTTGGCTTTACAAAGCTCATAATTTTGTAGATATGTTTATGTTAAGATGACCTCCCACTGAAGTTACTTAGATTTAGTTCCACAGCCTGTTGTCTGTCAATAAAATAAAGTCAGTGTGAGGACTAAAAGTAGCCTGAAGAGTTGAACAGTTGAGGCTAATAAAATAACACAATCCGGAGTTGGTGAGCTCACAGATTATTTGTCACCTAGATGCGACCACAATACCCAGACTGGCTGCAGAAATAGGACATTAGCAAAGGAAGAGTGGTTAGTAAGGCCCAGATATGAGGGTGACTTTTGTGTCTGCTGGACGGGAGCCAGCTTAGTCCTCATGAGTCAGGGTGGCCACGTGGACCTGGTTCTGGGAAGAGAGACAATGCAGGACGTCCCACTGTAGACTGAGCACGGGCCAGGCGTTTGTGGCGAGGAAAGGCTTTGAGGACTTCTGGGGGCTGGCCAGGCGGTGCAAGCAGCAGCAGGCATGAGGACCATCTATCACCCCACCTCCTCTGGCTCAGTCTCACAGGGAGAGGACTTCAAACGGGCTTTTTAGCAAGACCCGGACCCTCATGTTCACAAAAATGTCATGCTGTTTTGTATTATTTTAGAACTTTCATGACTTTCTCCTTCACGCAAGTTCTGTTTTGAAACTAACTATGGCAGCCTGAATTTCATGCCTGATACTCATAAGGATTGAGATGCAAGTAAACTTTGATCTTGAATATTGCACAATGATACAGAAGGAGCACATCTTATGGAATATAATGTTGCACTGGACATAAACTAAAAGCAAAAAAATAGGTAACAACAACAACAACCTTATTAATGGTTCTATTCAAGCATGCATATGTTTCAATGATTTTTCAATATTATTTTGAAAACTAATAAAAATGGCTTTTGCTATTCATTTCCTGGACAAAAAACAACACAGAATTTTAATGTACGCAATTTAAAACTGGAGGATTAGCTGTAGACCTCTTTCTTAAAAAGACCCAACCCAACATTAATAATTAGCAATGACTCAATCTTGGTCTCAGTTAAAATTAATATAAATGTTATGCACGTGGCACATGATGTAGTCCTTTTTTAATTTAGCCCATGCAAAAGAACACACATTATAGTACAATTAGGACAATCCTGTCAGTGAGTCATCTGAGCCAAAAAGAGACAAATGCATACGGGGCTAACTCAATCCATACTTCAACAACTCCAGAGTAATGCGATCCCACTAAGTGAAAGTAACATCTCTATTAACTCAAGAGATAAGTAGATCTGTCTCCTATTATCATTTACCACAAAAACCTCACTAAAAATAGCCCATGAGAAACAAGAGCCCGAGTCCCGAGTACACGTCTCCAGACACAGGGCCCTCCTCAGAAAGGCGTCCAAGTGCAATCTGTAAACTTTGCTGTATTTTCCATTATGCGATGACATGCCATTATAATCACATTCATTCAGTGTTTCTCCACCCAAACTGCGCAGAGTAATGACAGCCAGCACACGTCAAGGCAATTCACCAGAGGCTAAGTCAAACACTGAAATACAAGCAATTTAGTGTGATTCCGCTGTTATGTTTCTATTCGGGTTGGTTTGATAGTGAAAACCTCAAAAATGGTGCACGAATTTGCAAGATCTCAGACAGAAAATTAGATATAAGCTATAATATTTGTTAGCACATAAGGGGCACCAATTGGGCCAATATTAGACGAACAAATGTGGCTCTGTGGCTCTTCAAGGGTTGCCAGATGTATATTTTCTTATCTAAATCTATCTTTTATACAAGATTTCTTCAATATGTTAGCTGTAAAACTATACTAAGTTTCTCCAGGTTGCCAGACTTGTGTTTTATTATCTAAATCTACAATGTATACATCCTTTAAAACCCAGACGTTGACGCATGGCCTTGATTGTAGTGATGATCTGTGCTCTCTGCTGCTTTGTAGTTGCTCATTTTCAGACAGACTTTATTGAGAAAATAAACATGGCTGCCGGCACACGAGGCGTTCAGTTAGCATAGCACACACAAGCTATACACAAGCAGAATGTTATTGTCCAGTCAGGGAGTATGTTGTGTTTCCGGCCGTCCCTGCAGCCTTGAGCCTCACAGGCAGACAAGCAGTGCAGACAAAGCTCAATCAGGAGCACTTCCTCTTTCTGGAAACAAGGGGGTAGACCCATCTGAACTCCAGCAGATAAATAAAAAGGCCAAGACAGCTACAGATTAAATGCAATTTTAGGACGACTAAACTGCTTAAACATGAAGATGAGAGATCAATATTTTACTCAAGCAATATACAACAGTTGATAGTCATTTTGCATTTTAGTAATAGCACGGTTTAGAAGCATTGCTATAATGTAATAATAATACTTCAAATAAATTAACTTAACAATGCAAAATGAATTAACTTGCATTTAGAACAATCCCTTTTTGCATTGAGAACCTAACTAGAGACTCCCTTTATATTGTTGCATTTGTGCTTTTCATATTTCACTGACGTATCCTATAAACTTTGGTGGCTTGCGATTTTAAAGATATTAACAATTACCGAAAACGAGACATTTTTAAGATCTCATTTGTAGATTCCCACTAAAGCTAAGCAGGCCCTTCTATAAAAAGCCTTTTCATACATACCACTGTGAGCAACACTATATATTTGCTAACAGTGACTTAAAGGTTTGTTTGCACAGTTATCCCTCACCGCACACTCTTGATCTCATACAAACTTGTTATGTTTTCTGCTGTTACCAGGCAACCACAGTGGAGTCAGATAAAATGTGCTGCTGACACTGAGTCGCTGTGACCTTTGACCCTGGACCATATGACTTGACTTCTGAGGATGACAAGTGGTAAGATTTGAGCCGGGATTATAAACAACGTTGATTATTATAAACTACAATGTAACGAAGTGCAATGGAATGCCACAAAAGGTCATTTCCACTGTGAAATGTGGTGTTATCAGTAATATTGGACTGTTTTGTTTGAGGCGCACCAGGCCTATCAGTGGGTGTGTTCCTTTTGACAACTTGAGGCTCACATTAGGCCTGTTTAAGTCCCCCTGCAAAGACCAAGGTGATGTTAAACTGAACCCACTGACTATATTCTTGCACCCACAACATGGTTTTGTTAAGAACTAATTATTTTAAAATGACATGATTTTTGCCAGTGCCTTATTTCAAAATGTGGGTCTGGATTTTGTTGGGCACAGCTCTTGAAAGAACGTGGAAAAGAAAGGATAGGAAGGACTTTTGAGGACAAGAGGAAAATATTAGTATAACCACTTTGAATCATAACTGTCTGGAAGAATGGGGAGAAACAGACCTTCAAAAATGTTAGCAATGTGTGGAAAACATCTGCACAAATAAAACACACATATTTTTAACATGTGTAAAGAGGTGTAAGAGGTGGTCTGAAGAAGGATGTTATTGTAGTGTCTTTGCATGAGAAAAGAAATGCTAGCAAAAAAGCTTTATAAACAGGAAATAACAGTGGGGGCTATTAACACACTAAGAATAACAATGTTGTGGACTTGGCTCCTACCTTGTTATCTATGTCTGTCCATGTCCCAGAGCTCAGCAGCACGTTTTTTGAAGATGAATTAGGTCTACTTTGGGAGTGCAACCTGTCATAAAATAATAGAAAGGAACGGAAAAATCCCAGTAGAGCAATTCTTTCCAAAACACTGGGCTATTATCCGGAAACAGAGCTCGAAACTGTAGCGCAGAAAATTACAACCACGAGCAACAGTACGTGCGTAAAAAGATGTTCTCTTCCGTGCATAATCCACAGCTCAGTGTCGGTTTGGTAGAAAAAGGTTGTAGGACTTGTTTGGGAGTAAAGTTTTCACCCTGCGCTCGTTGGTCTCCTCCTCTCTACACAAGTGAGAAGCAGCGACTTTCTCCCGGAGCTTCGCCTCTGATGTCAGCGACAACGTGAGCTCCAGGAAGTGGTGACGCGCTCCCTGCGTTTCCAAGGCAGCGGCAGGGCGAGGGGTGGGCGCCCTCTGGTGGCCGGATAGCGTAAGTACATCTGAGAAATGTTCATAGCAAATTACCATGGATCTATTAAAATAACTAATTACTAGTCTAGAGCCCAGTGCAAAACCAATTTAAAGGAAATGTGTGTATTCTGTGCTTTTGCCTGTTAAAAAGGTACTACATATATAAAGGTCATGCCTCATGTGAAAGCGTAGAACCTTCAGAATCCATTCCCTGAACTGCAAAGGTGGCACTAGCACTAATTCATGATTGGCTGAAGATGCTGGAGTTTAGGTAGTGAGGATTCCTTTTTAGTATAAACCAACTGGATTACAGAATTGAAAATGGATACTCAAAGGAGAGACTTATTTGGCAATTAATTTCGAAGCCTATTGAGTAAATTCAGTGACAACAATTTTCAAATTTAAATAAAAATGTAATATTTTTTTTGTACAATAAAGAAATGTTGCAAACTAAAAATATTAGCTACAAGGTTCCAGGAGTCTTTTGGGGTTATTTGGTTTGCAGCTGCAGCTAGGTCCGCATACACAGACCACACACAACAGGAAAACATAAGTAAATAGGCAAATCCAATATAATTAGAAGGAGTGCTTTAAAATGCCAGTGGTAGCAGGAATAAGACAGATTGTGTGTCTTTGTCCTACATTTGTTTGGTGACATTGTATCTGCTCTCACATAAAAGCAGCTCAGCCCATAGAGCTGGGCTGGGGTCTATGGAAATCTGAAGGGTTTTTTTGTTTTTTAGAATTTGTGCTTCTGTAAATGTCCTGAAGGTCAATAAATATGACCCCTGCCATTTTTCTTTTCTTATCTTCTTATCTTATTCAAATAAGTTGTATTTTTGCTTCATGCAGCCCTAGGTAATTCAAATTCAGCACCGCATTGCCACACACACATGATTTGTGATGAATGTATGTAGCCTATTGTATTATTCATGCTACCTCTACCTACTTAGTATTGGGACATTTTATGCTGATATGGAATACCACAGAGACTGAATCATCTGGAATAAAAAGAAGTAGGCTGGTGTAAAGTTATGCCCATTTTAAAACGGAGCATCAACCTTTAGCCTTTGAAACACCTTAAGCGTTGGTTTCACACACTTATATTTTCTTGTGATCAGACATAGCTTGCTCTGTGCACAACTTGCCCGAGTGGGATGAATATCAATTGTGAATTTGCATCTCTCTGTGGATATAAGTGTGCTTAGTTGTCTGTACTGCTGAACTATGTTAAACAGTGAGCAGCTAGCTACAGTTTCCAAAACAATCTGGAACGTTAAAATGTACATTAAGTCTTCACAGTTCTCATCAGGGACACTGGCCTGTTTTAAAATTCTTCAAATTATTATTGCTACATCATCTACATTGGGATTTCCACCTCTGATGAGAATAGCGGAATTTACAGCATACTGTAATGTAGAATTGTAAATTGCTTTAAAAATATGAGAAATGCTTTTTTGTCTCTAAATGCAAGATGCATTTTATAGTGCATCTTGGGTAACACCCAAGACACACTATGAAAATGCTGGTATAAAGTGTATACTGGTTAATATTAAAACCCTGAGAGTTGCTGATAAGGTTTTTAGTGTAGTTTAGTAGAGTGTAGTAGAGTTTTTAGTGTAGACTAAAGGACACAGTGGAACCAAGAGTGAAGAGCAGTGTAGGGATGTCCCAGCCTGTCTCTTTCTTTCAAATAAGTGAAAGCAAATGTGGGCATACTTTTGGTTGGCTTTGTTAAAAAGGCTTTACAGAAAAATCTCCTCTGTGAGCTATGCCAGCTAGAGCCCCACTATAAATCAATACAAGCCTGGGAAGACAGGTGTTCTATACAGCAAACCCTACAAATTCATAAGATCAAACAAAAATGTTTTAAGCATTTTGCTTCTGGCTAATGTTAACATAAGCTCCCTTTTCAGAGTCTACACCCTCACATGTCAACCTGAAAGAGTGAAAGAGCACATAAACCTATTCACTTCTTCATTCAGCTCTCAAGCTCTTGCACAAGCAGCTTTTGTGTAATTCAAACTAATGTACATATATATATGTGTGTGTGTGTGTGAGAGAGACAAACGATAAAATTTTACTTCGTCGCACCCTATTGTAAACACTAAAATACACAACAACTGTGATTAGAAAATATCGAAATAAATTACAATACATTTATTTTATTAAATTAAGGTTTAACTTGACTGAAAAAATGCATTCCTTGTATGTTGTTGTATACATAGGTATAGATATTCTGTTTTTAAAATCAACATTACTTCTTGGTTTTTTGCATTTTTCTAAATTTTTTTCCACAAACTGCCACTTGACTGATGTTAAACTATGATAAATATTTACCACTAACACGGTACCATCCCACCAAACCAAGTAAAAATACACAAACATAAAAACCTTTCAGAGAGTTTGACTAGTTCATAGCTGATGTGACATATTAATGGATCCAGTGCCTTGCAAATGGATAAAGAGAGGCGTCTTCACAAGAGGACAGTGAATCACAGCCACAGCTTTGTAGTCTCTGTCCTCACTAAACACATACAAATATGATATTACATTAAATTATAGTAGAAACATGTGCATTAAACAAAGCGTAGTATATGAATACAATGGTATACCTTGGTGTGAAGCTGACTTGCAGACATTGGCAGAGCCGTGAAGAGTTAAGGTCTTTGGATTTTAGGACTCCGAAATCAGGTGTTACACAAAAGCTGTGTGAGTCCTCTTTGTCAGACTCTGTGTACACATTTAAATTAATACAAACACATTCACAAAGCAGGCAAAAATTTAAGAGCAAGACAAAATTACTTATAACTGCATTCCAAAAGGTCTTAGCTCCAACGTTGAACAATTTCACTTCTATAATTTCTGTTGTGCCCACATTGCAGAGTCCAAAGTCAAGACTATCTTTTGACAAGCTGAGAGAAGCAATATCCAAGTAGGCTAAAAGAGGTACGATCTACAGTCCATACAAAAAGGGATTACTGTACATTCTTAATTAAGTCATTAAAATCAACAAATAAGCATAGATGTCTCACCTGTGTGCTACCATTGATGTAGTGAATCTTTAGTGTTTGCTGAAACCTCAACCTCCTTTCTCCTTTTGAATTCTTGATTACTTTTACAAACTCTGGCAATTCATCATCTGTTAAATCCACAAAGTCCATGAGGGCACAGGAGCAGTGGAACAAAACCTTCACCTTAAACAAGAATAATAAAACACTTGGATCACAAATCTAAATATTTTTTACATTTCACCCGCTTCCTTCTTTTACCTTCATACTTCGTTGTGGCTGTAACATCAGATATCTGCCGTCTCCGGTGGAGGGGTTGCTGGAGGGACTAGAGCGGGTTTTGGGTTGAGGTGTGAGGACTAAAAATGGAGGCTGTGTCTTCAGTGTAAACTGCAGAGGCATCTCCAAGGTGTTGTGTAGCCTGAAGCTCTTCATTACATCAAATTCTTGTGTTTGCTTTTAATGAAAGAGAAACTGGAGTTGGATTGTGCCTCCTAGGACAAAACTTCATTTGATGCAGTTTATGCAATACTGAATTTTACTGCCAAAATGTAATCCTAAAATTATATACATCCTCAATATTTTACTAATCCATGTTTTCAAATTAGGGCTGACTGATACAGTAAAAATGTAATTGTTATCTATAAAAAAATTCAAGTTCTTTTTGGGATGGGACATGCAACAAAACCATAAAAGGATTGTTCACTCACATGGAAAAATCTTGTGAATTAGTTTCATGTATTTACATTTGCCTTGGACAAAAATGGTATTGCTATGCCGAGTTACAGTTTACTGAGCTACAGGAATCTTTTCAGCAACTACACCCCTAATTCAAATGGCTAGTTCTAGGTACCCACTGCTAAATATTAAAGAACCACCTCTGTGTTAGATTCTCGTTTCACCAAATCACCAGCTGAGGCATGAAACTCCAAAACCTCCTCATCTTCATCCATTTGCACCACCAATCTGCACCAACAAGGGAGTATTTCCGTCAAACCAGCTTCAAGCTCTTTTGGGGAAACTTCATGTGATTTGAATTTTGGAGACATGAATTGGTTTGGACACAGTGGGACTTTGAGTAACATAAATAGCAATTATGTAATGACTTACTTGGCAGGTTTAACGACTGCCTGTAGACACATTCTGACAGGCTCCAAGTCCAAACCGTGGACCCGACCAACTTTACCTGGCACACATATCGCTGTCTTAAAGAAACAAAGTAACCAAAGGATTTGATTACATGTTTTTCATCACAATTGAAGTAGTTTGAGTAGATTACCTTAGAGTTTAGACTTATAAAACCCAGTGCCTTTCCCACACATTTAGATTCAGAAGTGAGTGGGGTGAAAGATACATGAATTGTGCTGCTTCCTTTTGCTGGTATAACCTAAAAAACGAAAAAGGAGTTAGACAATATCGAGAATACTTTGCACGTGTTTAATTATGTTGACGTACTACTTGTTGGGGAGTAATGCAATATGGGTAGTCAGATAGATTCCCAACATGAGGCCTGATTTGAACTGAAATTAGATTCTTCTCTGCATGATAGGGATGTGAACAGGATGTGCTCTTAGAGGCCTCTTCAGCTATACATTCTTCCTCCTCTACAATAGAAGGCTGGTAAAAGAAGGGCATAGTTAAGTGAAATTTATTAGATTGTTTTATGACACCATTGGAAATCCCCAAAGGAGTGCCATGATGAAATTTAAAGCACTCACAATCAGGCTTTGGAGGGATGAGGTCGCCGTTAGCGCAGAGTCTGATGCTTGATCCCTCTCCCAGCTTCTCGGTCCGATAGTCACCACATTGCCGTCTAAATCTTTAACAGGAAAGGCTTCTCCGTATGTGACCACGAGATCCACCAGCTTATCATCGTCCTTATCTATGTTATACGTTTTCCAATCCAAACGAATATCTGGTAAAACGTAAAGAAGATTCATGAATTTTCTATTTGGAAGCTGAAAATGGGTCACGCTCACCAAAAGTGGTGGGATTGTTAATGCGAAGAGAACGGGAAACTGTGTCACCACCAGATACATGGGTGCCAAACCTAAAAAAAAATAAAAATAACACATGGAAACAGGCATGCAATTATAAGGAACATAACCAAAATATTGTCAAAAGTAAAACTATAAAGCTCTTTGTTGCAGTAGCTATAAAAGCAGAGGGAAGTACATAAACCAGGTCTTTTTCTATTACATTCAGTCCACACAACATGAAGTAAAACATCTTAAATCTTTCCCCAATAGGACAGTACTGACTGCACCAGGCTTGTCAGGATAAAAGTGTCAGATCTACAATTCTGTCAGCTGCTTTTTGCTCAAAAATCTTTTAATAAAAATCCCTAATTATAAGTACTACCTGGTATTGTTTAAGTGGTTTTGACAGTAACTGGATGTTTTAAACTAGTAGATTATATATTATATACATTTGTATTCTGATTGGGTGTTATGGTCTACTGTTGTGTTGTCCACATCTGTTTACCAAGGTCAAAGAAAATAAAAGTAGTACAATAGTATGAGTACTCAAAGTCAAACGAAACAGACCTTATTATTGGACCGTCATTTTGATTATCTACATGAGGACCAGTCATCTGGAAATACAGTGGGCATCCCTTCACTGTCATTTGCATAGGAATAAGTGTGGGCTCAAGATCGCCTACCTGTGGACAATTGTAGTCAATGACATGAATGAGCTTTCACTGAAGAGAATGTTTATAAAACTGAAAAACACACTTTGCATATGAGGTTATCTGTGTAATCTCCCCACATATTAGTGTAGGCAGTGACATCCACAGTCTGTGTCTGAAATCCTCCCAACATCCCATTATCAGGCATGACAAAAAATGCAGCTCCTTTTCCATTGGCAAGCAGGCTGCAAACAAAATCTGTCCAAAAGTATTGAAATCAATCAATCAATCACTTTCGTTTTGTTAAAAATGTAAACGCTATATTAACAATAATTACCCATGTGTGTTTTTTCTTCAACTTTTTTGGCCTGGGCAGGATGAAGTGGCCTCATCGCATAAGCTGAACTGTCATTAAAAATAGTCAATATACATTCTCTGTGTAGTAAATTCATTAATCAGACAAGTCTAATAAGTGCATTACCTTTTCTGCGACAGGCAATCTGAGTCTATAGATTTACCATTGAAAAACTCAGGGACAATGAAGAAAGGGGCTGGAATTGCAGTTTCATTGGTTATTTTAAACCGTCTATTAACAGCTCTCTTCAAAATAACATCATCACCAAAGTTAAGTACAAGTTTTGAGAAGCTCCAATCAGATGGAAAACTGCAATGAGAAATGTTTATAATATACTAGTATGCAGGTAGAATGATCTATTTCTATTTGTTATGAACTTGATTAGTTTTACCTGGAAGTGTCTAGAGAATAAGACACAGCAAGAGTCTTTGCTCTGGCAGTTTTCAGTCTAAGAACAAGTGGGGATTTCATGTCCTCAATATCACAAAGAGCTGTGACCTCAGTTAGTTCATGCTGAAAGAAACATGAAAGCAAAACTCTCATCATCTATAAGCTGCTCATGTAGCACTGCTCACCCTTTTATATCATATGTACTATAGACACAGTTACTCAGTTGTCTGGGTGCTGTTTTGCACTTACATCTGTGTGTGAGGTGAATTTAACTGTTATGTCCACACTGGCATTGGGCCCCAGAGTACCACACATTGGCTCAAATGTGGCCTCACACAATGATGCTTGTTTTCCTTGTAGTTGTGTCTAATCATTAAAAAAACAACAACAAACAAACTAACTAAACATATTCATTGTATTTCTACATAGTTCAATGTGTATTTTGTTTTTGTTTAACATGAGAAAAACAACATCTACCCTCCACTTGAAGTTTGAAGTTAGCAGTGTCTGGTTGAAAAGTGTCACAGTTGCCTCTGTAGTAATTCCCATGTATAGTTCAGAGAGGATGAGCTCAGAGTTTAGCAGGCACACTTGTGGGGACAGCACACTGGCTTGTACTGACAGGTGGCTAATAGAGACATACAATAAAATATTACATTACTAATAAGTAATAAACCTTTGACTGTTACATGTTATATCTAACGGTACTAAATAAATAAATAAATAAATAAATACTGTACTTATACTATGAACATCTTTACCATCCAGTTCCATTGTCCACAGTGAGCTCTAGTTCAGTTTGGAGTTGCTGGCAGAAGTGTGGTCTGAACACTACATCCACAAGCCCAGAGCTTAATGGGGGAAGGAGACCTCTGCTTGGCTCAACTGAAATCTAAGCACACACACATGTCCCTTTATAATGTAAGTCAAATTTAATCAGTGTTCTGAAATGTATATTGTTATGTACCTGAGTCTCACAGAGCTCTCCCTGATGTAATGGCGTCTCTCGTAGTGCCCAGGAGGCCTCCAGCTGTGAGGTGTTCATTAGACGTAAAGAGGTTTGGCTCTGCTCCCCGAGTCGCACAAGCCCAAAGTCAATACTCGGCACAGAGATGGTAACAGTGGGACCCTTCCCAAGAATATAAAGAATAAAACAAAGGCCTATCATGAACATTTACTTGCAATGCAAAAATAATAATTCACAACATACCTTAAAGGAAACTTCCACTGGTAGAGAGACTGGTTCATTATGGTGCTTAATGTGACAGATGAGACTAGTCACCACCTTTTCTGGTTTTTCTCCAGTCACAATTAAATCAAAATCAAAACACTCATTTTCCTCTGCAAACAATACACACTCAAATTATATCTATTTAATAATCTTTATACCATAACAAGTCATATATTAAGCATGAGGTGACTAACCAATGTGGCCACTAGGTGGCTCTACTTCCATGATGTGAAAGCTGCTATTCAGTCTCTCCCATTGAAAAGAGACCGAAGTTTTGCTGTGATTCCACATCTAGAGAAGAGCATAAATAGAGATTTTACATTAAATACAATAAAGTGCAAAATACAAGCATAAATACTACATGTATTCATACTAATGAATAACCTTGAATTGTTTTCGAGTTGTGGTATAGATGAGAAGCTCCCCTGGTACCATAATACCATAGGGCTCAAACAGGACCTGGTAAGGCTCGGTCGACCCTTTGACCTCAATCTCCATCCCAATGACATCACTGGATTCATTGGGTACAGGTTGGATGCTGGATTGTATAAGCACAAATGTTTAGCTTAATTTACAAAGTGTGTGGAGTCAGCCTTGATATAACAAAAACATCACCCTGAGTCTGATTGCAGCTGTGGCACATTCACCAGGACCAAATGGCAAACACTGTGATAATCTTTCAGCTGTAAAGTAACAGTATGGATATTAAATATGCTATTGATAATGATACTGAACTATAATACGGAAATTATATCAATGAATGGGATATTTTGAATAGATAAACCTGTAGCAAGAGTCTTTAATGTAGCAGGGTGCAGCGTACCTCTCTAGGCCAGAATGTGACTAAAAACACATGGTCCTGGCAGGGGCCCAATAGCCCAGATTCAGGACTAACATGGAAAGTGTCATCTGTGTCCTGGAGAAACTCTCCATGTGACGCCTCAGTGTCTTCTTCTGATGGGAGGGGCTGCAGGTCGGGCTTCACCATCTGCCAATGAAAAGGCAGCTCCAGGTGGCTGCAGTCCAAGAGAGAAAATTAGATCAGAGGTCCTACGTCCTGATGTATTCCACTAGAGTAGATTTTAAATTGTATCATGCTTGGTTTTGTGGTAAGCGAAGAACGGTTTCAGAAAGACATTTCTGAATGTGATAACATATATGTCTTACACATTGTTTCTGACAACAATCTTCTTCTGTTGTAGGGCGTTGGGATTACATGGGCCAAAGCCCACAAAGTGCTCAGTTGTGAGGTCATGCAGCTCTCCTGCAGAGGGAGTGTCCCTGTCTCCACATACAGAAATCAGTTCTAGTGCAATCAACTGGCCTTCCCCTGAAGAGAAATAACTCTTAGTTTGTGAAAAGACTAATTATTATATAACTGTAAGACTAATAGTGTATGTAGTACTGACCTTGTACACAAATGTCTTTCACCTGGCAGTTATCACACACGATGGTGAAAACTTGGCAGGTCCTTTCAACAGTGGTTGGAAAGAAAACAATCTGGAGCAAAAAACAAATATGCAAAAAGCATAGCTGGAGAACAAGTAATTTCACAACATCAATCTGTGTTTAACACAGTTGCACACCTCAACTACAGTGGTTTCTCCAGGCTGAAGAGAAAAGAGCGACGGGCTGACTGCAAAGGGCGGTTGCTCAGTGAACAGAGTTTTGGACACAGACTAGATGAATGTATAAACACATTAACACAAAATAATACAAAGAATTCATAATTTTAACTATGACATGTACTTTGAGACATCCTCCCCCAAAATTACCTAAAATATATTGATGTTGGAAATTAAAATGAGTGATCCTCACCCTGAGATTAGAGGCTGGCCAATGGTGTTTGGGAATTATGCAGAAGGTTCCAGGACTTAGACCAACATTTTGGCATAAAAACTCAACAAATTTAACACCTCCAACCAGACAATATCCACAATCCAGAACTCTTGGCACTACATATGGAGTGTCATAAACAAAATGAAGAAAAACATTTGTTATTATGTTATATTATATTATATTATA
>KN504971.1:0-10163 GCA_000787155.1 Scartelaos histophorus
GAGTATCAAAAGTTATTTATTATAATTATAATTTATTATAAAAGCTATCAAGTTACGTTTGGCAAAGCCACAAATCTGAAATAAATTCTTAAAATAAAATCTTAAATTTGAATAATTTTGTAAAATTTTCTTGAGTTCTTGAGAAACAAAATGGGTGTGATAGTGCCCCCTACAGAATAAAAAAAATAAATCTGTAGGGAAGGCCCTACATTTAGTTTCTCCAAATCTCCAATTTCACACAAAATTCCATTTGGTCATCCTAATCAAAAAAGTATATATATATTTTTTTTTACTGTGGTGCCATGGTGCCAAAAGCATCACCATTTGAGATCTGGCACAATGACTTCGAGTTGTCCCTGGCACAAAAGTCCAGGCCAGCGTGATATTTACAGTATTGCTATGGTGATGCCTGGTAGCGCAGATGTTTTTTCTATGTTAGCATGTTAGCACTTCCAATGTGTGTTGACTTCTGTCTGCTTAGTGACAAGTACAGCCCAAAGTCACAATAACAGACAAGTGGTGCATCAGCAGCATCCTAAGGCTGAGTCTGAAGCCCTGCCTGTGTGGGCTGTTCGATGCCGCTTGCAGCTTTAATTTCACATTCATTTTTTCCATAGACTTTATGAAAATTTCAAATAATTTCCAAAAACTATTTCCAAAATGTTATATATAAGTAGTAGTGACTGTGTTTAAGTATACATTTTAATCTAACTCCTGTCATTGGCACTTTAGGCACTCACCTGACCTTCAGAAATGAAATGTCCTTCCTGAATTTACATATGACTCTAAAGCATTATCTAGACATTACTTGTACTTTATGCAGTTAAGCATAAAAGTATAAATTCAGTTCAATAAAGACATACTCATGAATCAGTGTGGAGTTCTGTGATGTCTCACACAATGGCCATTGTGTGGACTGGTGAACTGACCTGTCAGCACTTCTGCTGTTCCACATGTGCATAATTTCACTTACTTTACATTATTGTCCATAATCCTCTCATCTGAATGCTGAATTTGATACTGGAGCTCACATGTGGTCTGTGATACACACTATAGCAACCGTAGCAAATCATAAATATACAAAACCGGGGCACACATAAAGCACAATAGTCTGATTTCTTCCATATTGACATGGGGCCATTTAAATCTTGAATCCACTCCACAACATCAGAGTTTAGGGTCCAATAAGTAAGAACATTTGCCTGGATTTGACCCATTCTCCAAAGCCTCTCGTCCTGCCTCTAAAGCAGTGCAGAATTCTCCATGTCTATCTGTAATCCTCAGTGGTCCATGGGTGTATACTACTCTATGTATTCTGATACAGTTCAAGATCATTCTAAAGACATTCAGGAGAAGTTCACCTCCAAATTGGGTTTGGAACTAAATTAAGTCTCCATTTGGATGAAACTGGACTCACATCAGGACCCAACAAAGACAAGGCACACATAAATATTTGTTACTTCATCAACCAAACCAGCTGCTGTCTCCATCTTCCAAAATAAGTCAAATCAAAATTGCTATGCTTATTGTCAAAAGTATCAAAAATCAGATACTAACCAATACTATAAGTAGCGTTGAAACTACTACTTTGAATAAGAATTGATACTAAAAAACACACTCACACTTCCTGTATCAGAACAAGTATAAGACCACATAAACATACCATTATGGAAGCTATCTGGCCCACACAGGGATCACACAGATTATTGTATAAAAGAAAAGGGTGTGTTTTTATTGAAGTATCAGAATCTTTATTGAGTATTGAGTCATTTAGTATCAAAACTGAGTTAAGTATTGTGACAGCACCAGTTCAAAACCGATTGTATTCCATAATTTGATTTCTTCTCATTCTGGGAATCAACCAGTGAACGTTTCAGTCCACTTATCAAATAATATTGAGTTAATCTACAACCCAGATAATGCGAGCTATTGAGCTAGAACTAATAGCCCCATAATCTGCCCCATTATAACTGCTCTATCTGTGCCCACATCTGCTGTTGGGTAAATACGCGGGCATATAAATGTGGTGTTTATTGTGTGGTGTCTGTGCCCTGTGCTCGCCTCATTTGTCCATCGATCGGCTCTGCTTATGCATTTCCTATCAGCGCTACATTATCAGGCCTCATGTACTGCGCGGTGAAAGGCGAGATGATAATTACTGTCATCAGGACTGTCCGGCAGCCATCTTGAAACCGGAGCGCCGCGCCCCTTTGACCTTGGCTGGTTGGGCGACACGTGGGCCTGCAGATGTGTAATGAGCGCCGATGAGGTATTAGATGTTATAAAGATATGTGGATTGATTTTGGAGCAGAGCGGAAACACTGGGCAGCAGCTAAAGATCTGCAGTGTCAGGAAGTGTGGAGGTGGTATTTGTGTCATCAGAGAATCAGGATTAACTGAGAACATGGTGTGTAATGTAAAGTTTGCATGTTCTGCCTGGGTCTGGGTGGGTTTAATAAGGGTACTACAGTTTCCTAACCTGGCAGAAGACAGATTGTTATGTGTAGCCCTCTTAACATGAGTGCTACACATTCACGGGTGGGTATTATGCAAAATTTACCTTGTTATAACCATTTCTTCTCGTTGACCCTCTGAAATTGTATTTGGAGTGATTCATGAATGTTTGAGCAATCTTTAAGTGCTTATTTTGAAGATCAACTCCTGTTTTCACTGATTCTCTGTACCTGCTTCAACATTTTGATTCCGATTTTGCAGCTATTCATCAGAGGTGCTGACTCACAGCTCATTTGCCATTGGGCACCGTAGTTTTCTAACACAGAAGTCAGTTTACCTGGTTTATTTTATGAAGTTGTTTTAAAATATGCAAATTATAACATCCACTGACTAGCAAACACAAGCACAATAGGTACACTTTAGGTTCCCTGTAGGTTCATTTGTCCTCTGCATTTGTCCCATCCTTCCACATCGCTGGGTCAACCTGCCAGGAGCAGAGTGAAGCCCGGGGACCCATCTCCAGATCTTGAGTTAGTCTACAACTGGGCATACAATGTGCGATATTTGGCCCTTTTTGAGATGATGTTTCACTTATTCGACAGTATTTGGGATTGTGGTGAGTTTTGTGCTTTTTGGGGTATAACATAATGAGATCGGGACAGTCTGGAGTTTTGGCCATAGGACCTCATTTCCTAGTTAGCAAGAGTGCTGGAGATGAGTGGAGACACTTTTTTGCAAAATATTCCATCCAGTCCTTATATTTGGAGAGGTCACTGGTGCTAAGCTACCACATGTCAACAGCCATAGTTAGAGCCACTAAAAACAGTCTTACTCACTCCACTCGCTCCACACCCAAGGTAAAACAATTATAACACCAGACTGTCAATGTAAATGTCTGTGTTATGTTGATATCACCGCTGCGGCTGAGAAAATAGTCCTTCAACATGTGATGATTCATGCGATGCAAGGTTAGTTTTATTTCAAATATTATTCTGTCAGCACAGACACTCACATCAACTGTCTGTCTCTGCAAATACAAGGACTGGATGGAATATTTTAAAATGTGTCCCCACTCATCTACAACACTCTGGTTAACTAGGAAATGAAGTACCTTGTCAAAGAATTTGGACAGTCCATTTAATACCTCATGATCAGCTCCTGTTCTCCAATCGTTGGTCACAAGAATATCAAAGCTGTTTCAAATCCAGTCTGTTCTTGTGAAAGTTTTGCACTGCTGAAGTAGTTTGTACAGTGTGAGAACACGGATCGTGAGGTGTGAACATTTAAACCCTGTGATTTGGTCGTAAAGTTTGAGCTGAGGCGGAGTGAAACCTTCGAAAATATCACACACTATACTCCCGACTTTAGCAATTTGACCTATTGTGCATGTTTTGGGGTGATAGTGGAAATAGGGGTGCCCAGAGGAAACCCCACCCAGACACAGGGAGAACATGCAACTAGTGTTGTCACAAAACATTTCAAACTCGCTTTCGATACTAAATAATAGTAAATGGTAGTATTTCCATTTCTAATGTGACCTTATATCTGCATAATCCCTCAGTGTTCCAGGTTGGTTTTAAAGTGGTCCATGGGCATGCTGCAGCAAATCAACACACCCTTCTATTAAAATCCTGCTATCTTAATATGATTTCCAGGTTGACACAGGACACCAAACCCCAGTGACTAACAGTGTTTAGATCTCTGAGTCATTCCACATTAAAACACTCTCAAGTCCACTTCCGCATGACCGCTGACTGGCCTCCCTCCGGTCTGCACGGGCCTCTGTTTTGCCCAGGACAGGGGGCCGCTGCTGGGCACGCAGAGGTGTCAGGACCCCCTCCCTCTTCTGGAGCTGACGTGGACCTGCTCTGACACCTCCATTCCACTCGGGAGCACTCATCACCTGCTCCGTCTCTCAACAACACTGGACAAACGTTTTATGTGTAAAGCATAGAGAGGAGGGGCAGGCCAGAGGAGAGCCGGGGCACCTTTTACCAGTGCCCTCCTCTCCTAATGCACAATATCTGTGTCCCCAGTGTCAAATGCTGGACCCCATTAGGACTCTGGGAAAAGTGGACAAAACCATCAAAACACATCAGCTCCTACTATTTGTACACTACTTTTGTTATACTTAAAGGCACTGTACCCGATTTATTTCCATGTATTTGAGCAAAATGTATTCCATACATCTCAGTACTACAAGCAACTCTTGAGCTCAAATTAAATCTAATAATAAAGCAATTCATTGTTTGATAAAGCAGATGTTAGCATGCTAGTTGTTGTTAGCTTTACTGTTTACAACACTATACAGACCGGCACGACAGGACTTTTTGGTCTTAAGTGATTTTTAAATTTGCAACAGAAAGCGCACAAGACTTAAAAATCTCCAATATCACAGTTTGTAGTGGGATATGTGTGCAAACCACAGGATATAAAGTCATGAGCGCAATGGCGTCAGCTGTTTCCTGTCTACAGTAAAACCACTCGCTCTGAGACTCTTAACTGTCCAAAAGATCAGAGCTCTGCACTTTGAGTTTAGATGCAAGACAAAACGGTGTGATTATTATTTGTGAAATGTGGATAAATACTTCAGATATAGGATTTTTAAAGCATAAAAGATTAGAGAAAAAGTCCACAGGACGTAGAGTCACTATCACTGATCTACAGCTTCACCTTGATCCATACGCAGTGTCTTCAAACTGGATTCTGACTGGATTGTGGACTGGGATCATTATTTGTGGAGGACAATTTTTCTGGATAATATGGATGACGTCCTGCACTTTAAATTTACCACTTTATCTTCTGTCGATGTGTGCGTCACTCCTCTGCCCCTGACGCTCTGGTTTATTGACTGTTATCGTAGCGTTGCTGATGTTTGGTGGTTACAATCTGACATGAAAAGCAGCAGCTTCATAATTGTACAGACACAAAGTAAGGTCACGCCTCCACAAACTCAGGAAGAAGAAATCACAGCTCAAGTCAGGAAAATTCTCCTGTAGCGTGTGTCGGCCTTAAGAAAGCAGGTTTTTCAATAGACTCTTGCAATTCAGTGTCTCTATACACTGGTGTATGAATGTGTGGGTGAATGGCTCCTTGTTGTAAAGTGTTTTGAGATTTGAAGGTGGAAAAGCGCTATGGAAAAATGTGACCATTGACCATAATATGTAGCACCAAATTCAGCAATATTGCGGAACATGCAGGCCATGCAATAACTACTTCATGGAGACAGGCAGATGGGAGACCCCCCCCATCCCATAAGTTACATAGTGCACCTTTATGATTTATTGTATTATATATCTCATTCCATATAAATGCACTCTCTATCCCCTCATTGTCACAGCTGAAGCTACAGTAGAACCAGCAGCCTCCTCAGCCTCTTCTTCAGTGACATCTCTAACTGCAGAGGTCTGAGCACCAAAGTTTGAACATTCTTTAAAATATTCTACATCTATTTCATATGAATTTGAACTTCTCAAATGTTCTGTGAGCGATTATGGGACAGGCTTGTATATTTGATAGAATTCCCCAGAAAAAACACAGGCCTGGTTTAGTTTTAATCGCAGCTCATGTTTCATTAATAGGATTGAACGCTTAGTGGAATGTAACCCATTTCTCTGCCCACTCTGAGTAAACATCCTCAGTGCTCTGGAGAGTCACATGTGTCCTGCATCATAAAAGACTGTGAAATGAGAAATGGAAGTGGCTCTAACTATGTGTAATAAAAATGTGTGTAAAACAGTAAACATGACAGGTCCTTCAGTCCAGCTCCTCAGTACCTGTGCTAGACCTTTCATCTCCAGTTACATACGAATTAAGTCTAGGCATTGTTTAATTCATATACTCCAAGGTAGTATTTGGACAGTTGAATTCTATTTTCTGTTGGTATAAGTTAGAAATAACAGGATTTGTCATGTGAAAGGGGCTCTGAGTGGAACTGCTACTGCTCCACTTTAACAGGAGCTCCTTTTAACACTGATGAATGACTCTTTCTTTATTTTTTTCAAATATAAAAGATAGACTCTCATGATCTTTTGAACTCACGTAGATACACCGGCTTTATCAGTTTGTGTTGACTCCTGTTTTCTGAATGTTTCATTATGACCAAACCTCCACGTCTGCATGCTCTGACTGGAAACAAATGCCTTTAAATATCTTTCTGTAGATCTACTGTATATATTTCACTATTCATTCCAAATGTCATCACCAAATGTGTGGTGCCCCAGTGCACTTTTGAGGCACTACTGTTCTTTTCATTTATTTTATTTTTTCCCTCTCAAGATTTAAGCTTTCACTTATGCAATGACATTGCACAATCTGCACTAAAAATGTTTTATTCATTCATTAAATCCACCTGCATCCACAGTTCTATGCGAGTTTGTAACTTCAAAGGCCGTTTTCTCAAGATGCATTTTCAACCCTCTCCTTTCCTCAAGAAATGGAAAGCTACAAAATATGTGTTTGATATTCAGTTTTAAATCCCAAAATAAACAGAAAAGCAACAAAGTTTGGCAGAGCCACTTGCACCCACATCCTTAAAGTGGAACTAAACACTAAATTCATGTTTATTTTTCTACTGCAGTATCATTATCTACTCTTCTCTATGCTCTACAAAACAACCGTGTGTTTTGTCTTATGTGGACTCTGCAATGTCAAGTGCTACGTGATATCACACAGCACTGCCCTGATTACACACAGGTGTTTCTAATACAAACACATGTCTTACCTGTTAGACCAATCACACTGTTCCTTATACCTCTAAACCCCGCCCCTTCTTCCTCCTCATCTATTTTTCATTTATATGCCCTGTTATGTGCAATTTTGGCCATACAAATACAATACACTATTTACATGAAAACACTACATGATGAAAAGCTTCAGGGAAGGGAACGTAAGAGAATACATTTCCCTTACATTTATGTCCTTAAACTACCGAAGTTTCAAACTGATCTCTCAAAGTGGAAGATTTCATCCAATTCACCTGCAGCGCCTCACCTTAAATTCACCCGAGCGTGAAAAGAAACATCTCCTCTTTTTTCCTTCTTTCCTCAAACTAAAAAACTATTCCCTTGTTTTTATTTATTCCTCAAATCCAACAAACACCTACAATGGCAAAAGCAATTGTGTTTTCTTAACTATATTGTCCACTTTCTTAGAATAACAGCTCCTTTAATCTCCTCCAGCACACTCCTTCAGATTTACTCCCATTCCTCTCCTCCACTCTGCGCCCTAACCCTGCTCTCCATCCTGCTCTCCGGCCTGGTAGCCCGCTGATGAAAAGGCGCTGTCAGGCTCGGCGGACATGTTCCTCAGACAGAGTGCTGGCGCGTGATTGGTCGCTGATTGTTTGATTGGATTTGCCTCTGCGCGCCGGCCTCGCTCTTATTTATCACCGTGCGCTGGCATCATTTAATCGGACATGCTCCTAATCTGATATCCCGCTCCCAAACAAACACATAATAAGTGGGGGGACTGTCCGCGTAGCATTAGCGCACTAGCATCGATAGCATTAGCGGAGATAGCATTAGCCCTGGACAGACAGAGATACGGGAGCACTCATTAGAATGGAGAAACTGTAGACGCAGAGTGCTTTTACAGGCCCAGAGGAGCAGGGGAATGATACGTCTCCTCTGCCATGTTTGTGGAATTAATTGAGTTATGAACGGAATAAAATAATCTATAAATATCAGTTTTGCTTGTTTAAACCTGGAAAGACTTGAAGAATTGTGAGAAGTTTTCTATGCAGACTCTTAAAGAAGACATATTGTGATTGTGTCTGCTGTATATCATTATCTATGACGCACGTGAATCATTCTATAATAATTTAGACATTTGAAGTTGCAGTACTGGTCTAACACCACTTGTGGAGCTCAGTGAGGTATTCAGAGCCGCTTCCCACCTGTCCCTTTATGGTACATCACCGGGAACGTCATCAGCAATGACAGCTGCGCATTAGAAGCAGCATTGTTTCATTTCTTATTTATGTATTTTGGTGTCACAATGGCGACACAACACCACTGAATATTAGAACGAAGTAAGTACAGAGCAGCAGGCGTGTGCTGGTGGCTTTAAAACTAGAGTGTGAAGATTACTCAAACATGCATGACTCACTCTATATACAGTGTAGATACATACACCGAGTAAATAATTAAAACATGGTTCTAAAAGTACATTTTACTATAGTATACCTTTAACAAAGTTTGTTTTGCACGTGAGCCACAGTCGCTGTTGGATTTGTTCGAACAAGTATTTGTTTCTTTGCCAGCACTGTCCATATGACTGAGCACATTGGATTTCAATTTGGAAAATGATTATACCTAAATAGTGCATGTCCGAGGTCACTAAAAGGCAGACTCTGGTGCCAGTCTGCAGGTTTACACCTGGATCTTGGACCCAGAGCTCTAGATGTGGCCAGATAAAGCTCACTGTCCCTGTGTTTGTCACACTCTGACAGGCTGGAGAAGAGTCTAGCATGACCAGAGCGAGGAGCAGTGTGTCTCACAGTTTAATTTTACTACAGAAATCATGTGTCCTCAAGCCTTTAAAAACCGAAATCATGTGTGCTCAGGCCTTTAAGAACAGAAATCATATGTGCGCAGGCCTTTAAGAACAGAAATCATTTGTGCATAGGCCTTTAAGAACAGAAATCATGTTTGCGCAGGCCTTTAAGAACAGAAATCATGTTTGCGCAGGCCTTTAAGAACAGAAATCATGTTTGCACAGGCCTTTAAGAACAGAAATCATGTTTGCGCAGGCCTTTAAGAACAGAATCATGTATGTTCAGGCCTTTAAGAACAGAAATCATACGTGCGCAGGCCTTTAAGAATAGAAATCATTTGTGCATAGGCCTTTAAGAACAGAAATCATGTGTGCGCAGGCCTTTACTGGCCAAATAAAATGGGCCATAACCAAATTATTACAAGTATTCCACATCTGTTTGTGTCTGACCCAAACTGCACTCACAAGACTGCACCTGCAGGGGGAGTTCATGCAAAAATATTTATGCAGAGGAATAGGAAACAATGATTCTCCCTGTGAATTATGAGTTTAATCTGACTTTTTACAGAGACATAAAAAAAAACAGTACAGTCCTACTACAGCTGTACACACAGTACAGTCCTACTACAGCTGTACACACAGTACAGTCCTACTACAGCTGTACACACAGTACAGTCCTACTACAGCTGTACACACAGTACAGTCCTACTACAGCTGTACACACAGTACAGTCCTACTACAGCTGTACACACAGTACAGTCCTACTACAGCTGTACACACAGTACAGTCCTACTACAGCTGTACACACAGTACAGTCCTACTACAGCTGTACACACTGTACAGTTCTACCACAGCCTCTACACACTGTACAGTCCTACTAAGCTCTACACACATTACAGTCCAACTACAGCACTCTACACACAGTACTACAGCTCTTCACACAGTACAGTCCTACTATAGCTCCACAGGCCTACTTGAGCCTTTACAGTCTGTAGGCTGTGCAGACTGAGTGAAAAGTGTGAGTGCTGGTGTTGTCTGAGCCAGAGGCTGGTGGTGTAATAGAGTGCACTGCAGTGGATCAGAGGGAACACTCACTGCTCAGAGAGAGAGAGGTGACCTTTGACCCTTATTGACCACAGCAAAGTGAGTGGTCAGCGCTGACACAGAGACACAGAGAGAGTTAGAGGGGGGAGAGAGGAGAGGGGGGAGAGAGT
>KN504975.1:0-15462 GCA_000787155.1 Scartelaos histophorus
AAGTTAGCAGCTACTTTTTACCTTTTGATCTGAGGAAATTGCATATTGAAAATTATTTTAGTGAAGGTGTATGGAGTTTAAAAACACTGGCAGCCATTTTGACTCTTACCCAGGAGAGACCGGGAGGCGTTTGTTTGACCAGGCCCAGTGATGGAGCGAGGTTAAGAGGGGAGCACAGTGGAGCACTTTCTGTATAACCTCATGACATCACAAAGTGGACAAGAGTGTTTTCTGTTTGAGAGAAGAAGATGTCAGCCTAAATATGCAGGATTTGTGTGTTAAACGTGTGAAACAAAACAAAAGTATGTGAACTGTAACAACATCTAATTACATTGTATTCATGGTAACAAGGTGAGGAGTTTTTGTTATTATAGCTACAGTTTATACAGTAATTAAATGTCTAAGTGCAGCATTTAACATGTGATTCTAATGCCCTTGTGCTCTTACATAATTACTTTGTCACAGTGTCTAGTAATAGCCGGTGCACTGTTGACAGCAGAGTAGTCATCCTGCACTTATTACTTAGCCCAGCTCTATGTAAATGAACCAGAACATGACATCACAGTTAGGAAAAGGTCACGCCGGCGCTCACATGTCGTCAGCTGATATGGCGATATGGCACCGTGAGCTGTGTTTTGTCACCGTGTTGGCCATGAACTTCTAAAAGGACACACTCAAACGATGGTTACCAATACCCCTTGACCCCGATCTTTCTCTTTCCATCTCCACAGCAAGAAATTTGATTCCTAATGTGGATTTAATTACGTATTGCTTTGGCAAAACTTTGGTGTACTTTTATATCGGGGAGCTTCATAACGCTACTGTTTAATTTAGTTTGGGACCAGCACATTGACCTAATTGGAGGAAGATTGACTGAAATCACTCTCATGCCTTTGTATTGCCAGTAATTTATATATTTTTACTTATACTACAATATACACTGTCTCAAAGGCAAAATATTTGTTTTAAAGGACCCACTGTATATTGCATCTGTTATTGCATCAAACCCTGCATATTTAGGCTGAATTTAAACAGAAAACACTCCACTCCACCTTGTGATGTCATGTGGGAATACAGGAAGTGCTCCACTGTGTTTTTAAATTATATACAACTGCACTAGATTCATTTGGATAATTTCAGACCTGGAATCTCACTCAAACATATGAAAGGAACAAAGCACAACTTCAGGTATCTAGATTTTTAATAAGGAAACAACATTATAACGTGACTTAAACGTCTCCAGAGCCAGTTTTGTGTAATATAGGAGCTTTAAACCTGTAATTTGCATTGCGTTCATATTAATTTGTCATTGTTCTTTAATATTTTTGTAGACCGACTTGATTCTCAATAGTAAATAAAGCCACACAAAAAGAGTTTGCTATCTGCAGCTAATAATAAAGCATTTTTATCATCGCCAAACCTGGAACTAACGCTGATGCACTTTTAGCATGCCAGTTGTTACCAGGAGTATGATTGCAAAACTCTGCTCTGCCAGTGTCCATAACTAGACACTAAGGCCTTTTTGGAGTCCGCCCAAGTTCAGATTACTTAAAAGTGTCGAGTCAGAATTTGATGTTTACAAAGTGTTCCCGACTATATTTAAAACGGTTATATCAACCTTTGTAATGTGCGTCTTAACACACTGTTGAATCATCCAATTCCACTCAAATCATGTGCCACATACTCTGGGTTAACCTTCATGGAAGATTCTCAGCCCGGTCCCTTCTACCCATGACGAATGCACTCCCTGGGCCAAACCTGCAACTACTACTTACAACTCGTGACCCATGCAGCCGGAGAGCCAAATGTAGACACAGCGTTACAGATAGGGGCCGGGGGAGGAGGGGGGGTGGGCGTCTACTGTAGTGAACGGCGTATTTCTGTCGTCGTGGAAACGTACCTTGTGACTCCGAATGCTTGAACGTTTGCCAGGGCTGTCTTGACCCTGCAGCATTCTGGTGCAGGGAGAAGGTGAACTCCAACCCAAATTTTAAAACTACATGTGACTGTAATCATTTGCACGAGTTTGAACTGGTAAAATGATTTCAAATTGATATTTTTTTTCCTTTTATGTGCCAAGTTTAAATAGATTTGAGATTTGCACCCCAAAAACTACTACTTGTATTCAACCTTTGTGCAAAACTTATAAAGTATCCATCCATCCATCCATTTTCTTCTGCTTATCCGGGGCAATTGTAATATAGTTTGGTTGTAATATTTTAAAATAACATTAAAGAAGACAAAACAATGCTTTTTATAGGCTATTTTAGTATTAGTATTAAGTAAACTGCAATATGAATCTAAAACAGCTCAAGCTTCCTGTTCAAAACTGCAGAACTGAAAGGCCCAACTCTTCATACTGGCTTTTCATTGTAGCAAGCAGCAGATTTTTATTTACATGCTTTAAAAACTCATAATTAGAACAAACATTTCATTATTTTCCTGCAAATTAAATGATCTATGTGAGCCGAAAGAGATACTGAACTCACTTTCCCACCTTCTTATTGTGGCAGTAGAAGAAGAGAAGAACCGAGTCTATACACAATGATGAGGCTAGAGTTTCAGCGGGTGCATAGGGGCTTAGGCATAGGGGAGATTTGTGGTGGTGGTAAAGCTTGGGAAAGGACTTCCACTAGAGATAAAGTGTGATGGAGGCGGCTGGTGCAGGAGTCTAAAGTTTCCACAGATAAATCAGTCCGTCTGTGTAAAGCGCTTGTTAATGTTCAAGAATAAAATGTGCACAGCTGTAAAAGTGTAACCAGGGGCATTGCTGCAACTGAAATCATTATATTTGAGAAGAAATTTAAGGAAAGAAATTGAATTCAAATATAACTTGTATCATAGATGTAGATCTTGGATTTAAACACAGAATAAACCATATATACTGCACACAGATGTTATTACTAATGTTCAGAATGTTCCATGGTATGGCATTAAATTGTGTTTTTATTGCTCAGAAACACTTTGCATTATTACTGTATTTGCATATGTTGCCTCTCCACAGACCTGACTTAACAAGATCACTGATTTAACCAAAAGAAATATGTTAAATAACAGAAAAATAAGCAGAATAACCAGACAAATGGCGATATTGCACCTTTTAGTAAGCCCACAAAACCTATAATAGTTATAGTAATAGTGATAATAGTAATAGAAATATTGTAATAATAGTAAACTGTTGGCGTGGAGCACAAAAAAATTTGAACCAGATGACCTGCATGTGTTTTTTATGACATAATCCAGAAATACACGCCCCCTTTCCTTCAGACAGATTGTTCTAGCTTCCTAATACAGACACCGGATGGAGTTTCAAGTCCCATGACCAGGCTGCCAGTGTGGAATTAGAAGGTCTGTATTCTTTCCTAGCCCTCCGCCCCTCCGCCCACCCTCTCTCTCTCTCTCTCTCTCTGTCTCTCACACACAGTTGGTTTTGAGGGGGGTATCATGTCGGCATGCACCCCCTCCTGTGACACGCACACACACACACATACGCAGATGTCAGCCTGCCCTGCTGTCTAATGATATGACCTACTGTGGCCCTGCAAAACGAGACCATGAATGGGCTGGAAAAGTGGGGCCTGCACAAGTGTCACTAGAGCCTGACGTATTCTGGAGCCGTGAGGGTGAATGAACAGCAACTTCCAGAGTCCAGGGATTAACCATAACGCAGAGATTTTGCTGCGTTTGGTTAAGGAAGTTGATGCACTGGGTGTTTGATTATATTGTGAGCTTTGTGGGGTGATTCAAAGTTTTGATATTGCTAGCTCTAACAAACGGGTTTAAGCTTTTACGTTTCTAATTATTAACAAACTACCTAAAAAAAAGGTTTTTGACCAGTTGACGTAAGTCTGGAGTGAACGGAAAGTAACTCTAGATGTATTTAAAGAGACAGCACTGACTTATCAGGTTGAACATTTTTTTCTATGCATGAGTGACCAGGAGGACGAGTTATTCAGTCATAGTTGGTTTTTCATACGTGCAGGTTTGAACAATTGGACTAGTTAAGCTCAAGCCTGAGCCCTGAAAGGCTATGATTCAACAGTTGTCTGACATTTATTGGACAAAGTTGAGTAATTTTGTTATCTATATAAAAGGTTCTCGTTTTTCACAACTTTTGTAGAACATAAAGTGTCTGGGTTCAGACAGGCTCAAACTCTCATGAGACAAACTGAGGCCAAATTGAAAAGGCAGTGAACTCATTCATCGACATTGACACACAGTGCACTCCATAGTTTGAGCTAAAGTTTTGCAGTGTTGTGCGTGAGGGCTGCAATGGCTGCACCGTGAGTGTGCGGCTTCTGCCCTTGCCCTTGGTGGACGTGTGTTTAAGACAGGCAGGCAGCTGCTGGCGCCGGCTGGAGGAGATGCTTTAGAGGCAGGGGTCCGTCCCGTAAATGGAGCCGTGTGGTTCTGATGGATCAGCACATCAGTTCCCCTCCTGCAGGGTCAAACAAATGAAGGCGAGCTCTGAGTGAGTATCACTCATGATGAAGGGAGTGACTGAGGAGAAAGCCTTCGATCACAAGTCATCAGTCACTTTTAGAGAAACTTCTACCTCCAGACTGTTTTAAAGTGGATCCAGCAGGGCAACTTTACCAATGAAACCATGTCAAACTCACTGTTACGACTCATTCAAATAGGAACACCTTGTCAGCTGCCAAAGTGCACAGTGGCCTTCACTATTCAAACTGGCTCTTTTTCCTTCTTTTTCGATCTCAGATACTTACGGTTTCACATTAACAATACACTGGCTGATACTCGACATGTTTAAGTGCAGTGTTCTGTTTGGGATGTGCTGCGTAAGAATGGAAAATCATCTGACCTGTGCCTGTCCACAGGATGTGACTCTGCTGTGGCTTAAAGGAGCTCTGACCTGTTCTCGGCACTTCCTCTGCTCTTGCAAAATCTCTCAAATCACAAGATGGTGCATTTACTTGTCAATGATTGTCGCCCGGATTAGAGCTGTGAATCATTGGTCCTTCTGAACTTTGGACTGTACCTGCTGATGAAAGTCCATGATACTTGTACCAGTTTCAGTTTTTAATCAATTAAATGGAAAATAAAACGAAAACACAAAAAGGAAGATAAAACAATTGTTAAAAATGTAAAATTTGTCCATCTGCGTTATTCAGGTTGTTAATAATCATGTTTGTTTTGGTCAAGTATTTTACTTGCATGAGTTATTCTTGTCTCTTTTATAATGTGTGATAAACATTCATTGGAAAAACAGGTTGTAATTTAGTGACCAAATGGGAACGGTTTTAATGAACTTTTCAAAACTATAACCAAAAGTTGTTGGTATAAGCACAAAAGCATTAGTGCCAAGTGATTTCTGCCAAGTTAAACAAAAACACATTTCCCAAGTCTGAAAATGCTCGTTTAGCATAAAATGTGGCTATATTTTATATTATGGTGCTTTAAATTGATTTGAAGCGCTGATTGACATTAAACAGAAATCTCAAAATATTTTAAAAGTAATTTGCACAAAATATCGCACTTCAGTTTTTAAATAAATACATGAACACACAAACATACATCACAATTTAGTAACTGATTTTTATATGAAAAACCATAGACGCAAATTTCTCTGTTCTTGCCCATTGCCACAAATTACCTCATACAATAACCTGGAAATGGCTTTGTATATAACATGTTTATTTTATAATATTTGTCACTTATTTGGTCTCCACACCAGTTACATGTAAAATGAGAGGTGACGAGATGTTTTCCAGATGCACACAAGCCAAGTTCAGAAGTCTTAAATGAAAATTGTTGGGCCGTTATCTCAAATGCCACTTTTACACAATAATTATTACCTAGAATAAGACCTCAAAAGGTTTTCACACTCAACAATGACTCAAAAAGGACTCAAATCTGGTCTCACGTAAATGTGGTCGTTGGGTTGGTACCGGCTGTCTCCCTCTGGATTATTCATAATTTACGATAACGATCATTTCCAGGCTAATTCTAATCACTATTGAAAAAAATACTATAATACTAAATATACTAAATACTAAAAATACGATAGCATTAGCATCGAACGCTGCACCTAATTATATGTCTATGTGGACAAACATTCATACATCGCTACATGTTAAAGGTGCACGGTGTAACTTTTTTGAGGTCCAGCACCTGCTTGTTTCTATGGATACGTCAGTGCTGTGGCTGGAATGTTCCACAGTATGACATTAAACAGCTTGACCTTACATTTATTCAATTACAGATCTTATAGCGCAAACATTTCTCAAAAAACATGCATTCTGACCTATAACTTAGTCTGGTTTGGTCTCCATGAAGATCGAAAGGTTTAATACCAGTTCACCAGAAAAGCTACACAATGCACCTTTAATATTTTAGGTTTGATTTTATTTTTTGTCTAATAGTTGCCAGATTGTACTAAGACATCTTTGACAGTAGCCCCCGAAGAGAACTCACCGTGCATCTCCACTGTACAGCTTCATCCGTCTGCCCATACACTCCTCTGCCTCCCTCTAACTACGCTGTTACTCATGTTGCATCATAGACCTCTTGTCTATATAAATCAGCCGGCCCATCTTTGAAACATATCTTTTAGCTAAAGCTGCCTCTTCATCACGCTCTTTTGACGCTCCGTTACTAACCATATTGATTCAGATTATTTTCAGCCACACGGGCGTTGCTATTTTTCCTTCTTTTTTCTTATAAAAACCATGACAGAAATGGATCTATGGTAATCACATTGCATCAGTGTCATTGCGCTCTGTCCATTACTATAACCTATGCTTGCAGACGGTATTCTCCCTATCCCCCCTCTCTCTGCCCTCTTTTTCTCTTTCTGTCCCTCTCTTCGGTCATACCTTAATTGTGCTGTTAGGAGGGCAAAATCTAATTCAGAAAAAAGCATCTACATGAGTTCGGCTATCTTTCGGTCCATTCTCCCGTCTCCCATAGCTACACACACAAAGTTGGTGCGACAGTAGCTCCTGGAAAGCAAACCGGGCCTATGGCTGGAGCGGCGAGATAGCAGCTAGGCTAAGGCTCCTACCAATTCTTTATCTGAGCAAAGGCTAAACATCAATAACGGGAACACCAATGCTCCCTCCTCCCTCTCCTCCCTCCTCTCCTCCCTCCCGTCCCTGTGTCACCAAACACCTCCAGCTCCTCCACTTTTAATCTTTCAAAACAAAACGGCCCAGCGCCCCAAAGAGAAACCACATCAAGCAGAGATAGTGATAAAACAGTGTGGTAGTGACCGAGGAATGAGTTTTACTTATAATTATGCTTCTCCAAATCTTTTGACATATGCTATTCATATGTCCAGACTTCTCAAGGCTGCATATATTGGCCGGTACACAAGTTAATGCAATGTCTTATTGTCTTTTCATTTGGATTTTTTTTTGAAAGGTAGATTTGGTTGCTATAAAATGGCTTGTTTCTAAAAAAAAAAAAAAGAAAATATTGGAAGTTTCTAGGCAAAGCAATATAGTGGCACACCCTCAACCAGGAAAGATATATTCTGCTGTTGCTATCTATACTTGCAGGACTCACTTCAAGTTTGCAGTTGAAGAACCAACTTTTACAACCTCTGTAGTCTTATGTTTGTCACATCTTGTTACTATAGTTTCCCACTGTGTGTAAGATTTTGATTTAATATCTTAAACATGATGTGTGTCCCTTGTTATGAGATAGAGGAAAGCTTTTACTCATAAAAATGTAATGCTGGAGTATTATTAATTACAAAAACAATGGAATTGATGAAAATTTTCAAGCAAGGGCCACGTTTTAACTTCTGAGTTTTAAGTTAAATGCCAAGCACCTGTAATGTTATTTAAAGGTGTTTTATGACCCAGTGAAGTGCTCTACCTCTTCTCTTCATTTGTTGTTTGTTATAATTTGGTGTTTTGGTTCTCAAGATGGTTATTGAATAAGAAAGCACTATTGGCCTCGCATGAGCTTCTCATTTGGGTTGCCAGTTTCAGTGAAATTCAGTTAAAACATAAAAAGACTCTCCCTGATCTGAATCCTCACTACCTAAACCCCAGTACCCACAGTCGGTCATTAATTAGTTCCTCTGCTCCTCAGTGAAGAAATTCTGGAGATTCTGAACTTCCACATGAGGTCTGTCCTTATGAGAAAAATGTGTCTGTGTCCTTAATTTAGCAAAGCACTGGCAACACACGTTTACTAGTGATTACTTTTTTAAGAATGAGTGCAATCAATTTCTTTTATTTTTTAAACAAGCACTAAACTCTGATGGATCTTTATGGTTGATACTTCTAGTTCTAGTGCCACTTAAGGGCACCAGGTCTCGCTGTAGCTCCTCTGAATCAATAGAGCAGGCAAAATGCCCGCCCTAATCAACATTCCATTATTGCTATTTGCATATTTGATCCAGGATTTGTTCAATGGATTATACATATTACCTGCATGATGTTTAATTGCCTTTTTAATAGACTGTGTGATTAAACAGGGAAGTCTGGGCTAAGGCGGGCGCAAGAAAAGTGTGAAAGTAAGAAAAAAAATCTTATTAGAACAAGTTGCTCACATCCCCCGGAAACACATCGGAAGGTGGCTGTTTGAAATAAAGCAGAGATGTGAGCGCTGATAGAGGTGGCGGTGGCTGCTCAAAATTCATTCATTTGCTTGGTATTTGTTTAAGCAGATTGGAGAGGAGGCTGCGTGTTCCTTCAGCGCTCTTTTATATCTTATCATGTTTTGACAGATGAGGCAGGTGACGCACTCGGATGTGCACACACGTGGGGAACTGTTGCATTGTGACTGTGGGGGATCGCAAGAAAAGTTGGAAGTTAGTGCCAAGTTTTGAGCAAGCTTTTGCAAGTCTTTTAGTAAGTAAATACACTGTACGGAGCTGAGAGTAGGTTGACAAAATCTGAATTTTCACAGGTTTTCTGAACAGGTAGGAAAAATGTTTGGGACTGAAATGAGGCTGAAGACAGGACTGTAGAGTCTCCACACCCAGGTAAAACCGGAGATCCAACTCATTGTTAAACACATGCTTTTTCAAGATACCAAATTGAAATATAAATAATTTTAATGACATACTGGAACATTTGAGAGAAAGCAATACTATTCCCATTGAGACAAACAGGTGGTGGACTCTGCATCATAAGTTACAGTGTGTAAGTTTAAAGCATTATATTAGGAATATCAGCAGTATGAAACTATAAAGTATGTTTTTTGTACATTATAGCTATAACTTCTCAAACAAAATGCCCTTAAGTATTATTTATAGATTGTGTATGTTCTCTTCTTCTTGGAATCCACTGTACAAACCGACCATAAAATACATTTAAACACCTTTCAATGCCTTAAAATCTTTAGGACTCCAACTCCAACTTGACAGAACGACCCCACATGCGCAGCTACTGTTTCAAACCTCGGGCTCATTTCAGGTTTTATGTATATGCAATCCGATATCCTGCGTGGTATGCATTCTTTAGTGAGTACATCCAGTCTTCTCTCCTGTTACCAGCTCACTTGTGTAACCCTAATATACAGTATGTATTACTGGATGGGATGGGCTGATTGTCTATTGTGGCATTTTCTATTGAAACTTGAGGTCAAAGTCTCCTACCGTTAGCGGCCACTCACCTGTTCTCATTAATAAGGAAATTAATGTTGCATTCTGTTTCAATTAACCTTCGCCGACTATGGGAGCAGGACCGGGAGGGAGGCCCAGGCACCCGCGGAGGTCAAGGTAATTGAATCAAAGGTACAGCCGTGACAAGGCCGTGGGGTTGTTGCTGTGGTGTTGGGGGCGACAGTCGTTACCCTATTGTTAGGACTGAGGTTGAGCCATGTCGGCGTGCGTGGTTATGGCAACGTGATGACAACTGTTCTTGGAGACCTGATATTAAATGGTTTTAAAGTAGAAGTATTGTTGCGGATAAATAACGGGAATATCTTGTAAGACATTTCTTTCTTAGTTTGATCTTGTATCTTTAGTATTGCAGGATATTGCCCTGGCAGAAGCCTTTGCATAGTTTGGTTTCTTTTAGTAAAACCTTTCTTTTCCTTGCTTTATCTTTTGCCACATCTTTCTTCAGCAACCACCAACTTTTCAACACTTGAATATTATGAACAAAGTTGAGTTCCTTGATAAATCCACAGACATCATGGCTCCTTGTTTGTAATAGTCTGATATTACTGTGCACATTATATCAGACAGAAAAATAATGCTTGGTTAATACCTCGTTTTTAGTCATAAAATTTGTTGACTTGACTTGTCACGATTTTTATTGTATCGACTTATTGTTCAATACATAACAGATGGAACAGCAATTTGTGGGGGTCAATATTTATTCTGAGTACTTTTTAACTTGTACTTGTGGGTATTTTTGGTTATTTTTTCTGCAGTCTGATTTTTTGGAAGTTTTTTCCATAGGAGTTTGAATTATGATGTACCATTTATGTATTACAGCTCATGTTCTTAACAATATTGGACATTAAGAAGTTAGTTTTAGTTTTTCAGGGATAATTCTGCTTTATGCTTTGCTTTCAATATTGTTTATTGTTACTTCAGCAGTATATTGCACTTAGAAATGCATTACTGTGACAGCCCTATGTCAACTATCATTAGATTTTCCGTGTACGTAAAATATAATTCCCGAAAGCAGACGACACAAGGGAGATGTTGGGAATTTTCAATGAAGTTCAGTTTATGCACTGCACTGCTGGTTTGATTTTGTGCTTTGTTTTTCTCTTACTGTAAGGCCTCCCTCCTCTCTCGCTCGCTCTCTTCTTGCCTTTCGTTCTCGCTCCCGCTCTGCCGTGTCTCCCATGATGCCTGTCTGCTCCTCGAATGCGCTGCTGAGCTTTGGCCAACAGTAAAACACACCTGGGTGTGTCCAGAGCTCTGATGAATGACCCTCCGCCCAGCGCCCTGATCGATCTGCTGCTGTGTGTGCGTACATGCTCCGACCAGCACATGTCGGGAGGGAGAGGGGGAATGAGAAAGAGAGAGGGAGAAGGAGCTAGAAGAAAAGAGGTGGAGAGAAAAAGACAGGGAGAGAGAAAGGTTTGGGGGAGAGAGCAGGAGGAATCAGAGAAAGAGAGAGAGGGGAGAAGATGGAGGGGGAATAGAGAGAGACTGAAAGAAAGAAGGAGAAAGAAGATGAGAGAGGGAGAAAGAGCTATAGAGAGAAGAAGGGAAGGAGAGGATGGGTAAGAGGGAAAGAATAGAATATTTATAGAGAGAGGGAGAGGAAGAAGGAGGAGAAATTGGGAGAGAGACGGGGGAAGGAGGGTGAGAATTGAATAGAAAGAGAGAAAAGGGAGGTGGCAGGGCTTTCTGCTGAGCTGGAAATCCCATTAAATCCCCTCTACCAAGCACACGTGCAATATCAGTGGTACAGTACCACACATTGACAAATATATCCACAAGACAGCGCCATAGGAACACACGGTTTTGTCAATAATTGCGATATTAGATGATGATTTTCTGAATAACCTTTGGTACTATTGTTTTTTGGGGTTTTTGGGGGATAACTACACCATAAAGAACTAACAAACACTTAATCCATAATGAGCACATAATAATGCTATTACCTAATTAAGGGGTTTGGGTATTAAGCAGTTCTCAAGGACATTAAAAATGTATTATAAAGCTTGTGCAGAGTTTTCCCTCTGTATTTGACCCATCCTTTCTTGATCAAACTGTCAAGAACGTCTCCAGACCATCACGATCTTCAGGAGTTCAAATCGGATTCATTTTTAAACATACATATATTTAATAGGTTGCTACAGTCAGCTTTAACCATCTTGCGCTATAGATGTGGAGTTTTGTTATAATGAAATAGGAATATACAGTGCATTTTCATTTTCATAGCACACAGGTAAAGCTTTTCTCATACCAGACCAACTGACTCACCCTGTAGTGGACCAAGTGGAGCGATGCAAAGCCCTCTGCCTCCCCTCACACCGGCACAGAACACTCCCACCTCAGCCCTCAGCCCTGCACATGTCAGGAGGCTGGAGCAGAGCTAGCCAGGCGCTTCCACATTGCGTTTGTTTGTGTGTTGTGCTTTGGTGATACGGATGCTGTTGTCTCTGCGGGTGATCGGCGGGTCCTATGGCGTGTCTTTGTAGCGCTGTGTGAATCCTGGGTGTGTTGTGTAAGCTGCCATCATGTCATCCATATGTCTGTGGGTTGAATGTTTGACAATATGGTGCTATTACTCAACGTGAAATGCACAGCCACAGAATTTGAACTATTTTGTTAAACTGTGGTGGTTCACACGATGAGAGAGTTTTTATTGTTAAAACTAATGTAATTTCTTCTATTGTGTGTAAATGAGTAGAATATATATAACCAATACACATTAGAGATGCACTGTGTAACTTTTACTTTTACTTTGGTTGTCTTCATGGAGATGCTATAGCTTTACTTGAAATATTCCCCATTAAGGCATTAAATGTGTATCCAATCCAATCCACTTTATTTATATAGCACATTTTATAAACATGAGTTTCCAAAGTGCTGCACAGACAAATTAAAACAATAAAAGACAGTAAATCATAAATAAAAACAATAAATAAACGGTGTTAAATTGTATAAAGATAAAAATTATAAAACAATGTGCACGTCCCCGGAGGCACAAGAAAGATGCTAACGAGGCCGTGTTTTCAGCATATGGTATTTTTTTATTAATGATGTAAAGATCCAGTACTGGCACTGAATATTGGCTCTGAAATATTTACTGGTTGTAGTGATTGAGCTTTTATTTATACAAAGTTGCTCAGCAGTTACTTGAGGGACAGCTACATAACAACTATTGAACTGTTACGACCCAGCTCGGCTAGGGTGAGGGAAGTACAAAAAAACATCAAGATGGAAAATGGAATAAATAAGTAAGGTTTAATTAAAGGTGTGTAAAAGGGTTAACTTAACAAAACATGGTACAATATGCACAGAAACAAAACCAAGTTAAGAAACAACACAACAGATGTAACATAAGACAAGCTTTGTGCTAAAACGGGTCACGTGGGTTCCCAAAACGAGTGATTAAACTAAGGGACACAAAAAATAAACCAAAACCATCAATGTCCCAAAGAAAACCACAAACACACAAACAGAATCGAGTGACCAAATCAAAAAGCACAAAACAGAATTAACTAAACCAAAACGAGTGTCTCAATACACACAAAAGTCACAAACTAGTACAAACACAAAGTGACTAACAGAAATGAGACACAATGGCAGACTGACCACAAAGGCAGCAGCCCCGAACAGGAGCTGTGATCTTCTTAAATAGGGGGAGGAGGCTGTAGGGGGGGCCAGGTGCAGAGGTGCTCCACCAATCAGGGACCAGGGCTCCGGCAGCAGGAACAAAATAGCAGCAAAATACACAAAAATACAAACTGAAGGCCTGGGGCCGTAACAGTATTACAAATAGATGAGTTTTGCGCTTTATTTCTGTATTAAATGTTGTCATCTGTTTCTACACTGGTATTGGTGTCAGGTATTGACAGACAGATAAAGCTGTAGTATCAAAATTGGTATCGGAACTGAAAAAGCTTTATAGGTGCATCATCGTTTTTTATGCCATGTATGTATGAATGTATCCAGATAAGTGCCTAGTTATAATGTCATAATATTTTGTAACATCACAGCCAAAACAAGGACCTGACATCTCCATACATTAACATTTACATAGACACAGGTTCTGATTTATGACTAATACTGTAGTTGCAGCATTAATTCCATTGCATGTGTTCCTTAGTCTTTCGCTGCCTCTTTATTTAAGCCACCTGTTACCAAGCCTACGTAGGAGCAACATCAAAACAGTTTTTGTTGTGTTTTCTCCTCTTTGCACTACACCTCTCTCTTCTCTCTCACCTCTTCGTCTGTCCCTCCCTCACACCTCCACTCCACCTGTTTCCCTCCATCCCTCTCTCTTTTGTCAAGGCCGCTTCATCTGTCATCTCTCCAACCCCACCCACCCATACAGCCAGCCACCCACCTCCGTCCAGGGGGGGGCTGGCGTGACATTCTATCTCTGACACATCATGCATGTCCTGCACCGATGATGCCGGCGCCACTGACAGATCAACCACATGTGTGTCATCTGGTGAAAAGAGAGACGGAGGGAGAAACGGGGGAAGAAAGGGTGAGATGGGCAAAAAGAGAAAGAGAAGGGAAGAGACAGAGAGAGGGAGACAAAAAGGTGTTTGTTTTTTGAAATTTATAAAGACCAAGCTCAAAGGAGGGATATTAAGTAAAATCAAATAAGATTATAAGAGTTTATAATCATGTTATAATGTTTTTCTTACTTTGTTTTCTTATTTTAATTGATTCATTCACTTTTATCTGTGTTCAAGGCTCGTGTGCTCAGAAAAGGGCTGTCAATCAAACTTGTTGTAAAACTAGAGGCAGCTGAGGGAAAAGGGGATCTGATTGGTCTGTTATTTTTGTGTATGTCTAGAATTATGGGTAAAATGGTGGAATAAAAACACCAGGATTATGCCAGAATGCAAAGCCTGGGAGCAGCAGATACAGAGCGAGGGGTCATTGTTCAATAGACGTCCATTTGAATCAGACTCCAGTGGAGCCACTTTGCCCCCACACCCACGTCCTATTTGCAGCGCTAGTGGGCTAGTTATGTCCATCTATAGATAGTCGATGGCTAACACGTATCGCACCTGTTTTTAAGATCAATATTCCAGTTTACAGTGCATCTGATCTATGTACATATGTGTTAATTTCGAACTAAATGTCAAAAAAGCACTTTACCTTACACTTCATGACACTACAAACAGCATTGACGATCTACTTTAAAGGTCCTACATTTTTGATCTTTGTTATAATGTTATTTCTTCACCAAAAACATACCTTGAGTTGTGTTTTGTATTCTTCTTCTCTCAAACAGAAAACGCTGTTACACATTGTGATGTAATGTGATAATACAGGAAGTGCTCCTCTGTGTTCAGTCCGTGCAACTTCAGTGGAATCATTTGGATCGTTTCAGTCCTGGAATTGCCTTGATTAAAGCATTCTGAGCTTGAGAGATGAAGACAGATTAATAAAGGTTTACTCAGACATCTGTGAATGCAACAAATGGCACTCCAGGTATGTTTCTGAGGAGGTAAGAGAGTCCATTGAATCTAATATAGAAACTTTAACACTAAAACTGTGCAATTTCTAAGCACATTTCACGTTTTCATAGTGTGTTTTTGTGCATGCAGAACAAGCTAATCATTTCTGTATGGCTGTGCAACCCCAGGCTTAGCTATGCCCAGTCCATGTCCACGGCACGTGCCATACATTATGCATACAGCAACAAAAGCCAATGCCTTGTTTACCCCGGTGTAGACCTATCAGCTCAGCCTCTTCTCTGACCCCCTGATCTGCCGGCAGGTCATACTAGCCCTTAAATGCCCGTTAGTCAAAGCAATCCTATCAGTTATGTCACGCAAGGATGACAGGCTTATACGGCCCACCCTCCCCCTCCCTCCCTGCTCGCC
>KN504975.1:26931-38371 GCA_000787155.1 Scartelaos histophorus
AGTCTCTTTGGCCAGCAGTGCCCTCTCATTAGCATCCATCGTTAAAGCTAATTCTCTCTGCCTTGGGTCTGACCACAATTCTAGACGGCATGAGGCTAGGGCACCTCATCTCCCCATCGCCAATGACACGTGAAGGCAGCACAGGTAACAGATGCTGAGTGGGAAGGACAAAGTTATATATGGGCCATCAGCATTAGCCAAGCAGGCGAGTATAGTAAATGACTTCTGATCTGAAAGAATTATTAGCTAATGGCCGGGGCTCGCGAACAGGCCGTGATCTCTCGAGGGGGCCTCCGAGATGAAAGCGAGATTGGATGGAGAAGTAATCAAAAGAAAATTCGCCGATCAGCATCATTGGCTCGTATTCGGTCACGTGATCAACCGGCGGAGCTGGCGGACGCGCAGATCTCAAATGTCAAGGCTTATGAGCAGGTGAGGAGAGATGCGCCTTAACGGGGGCGGCCATTTTGCTGCTGCCTAATTTATTTCCCATTACAGAAAATGTTAACAAAGCATTAATGAGGTGCTGACTACATCATCCCGGCTTTAAAACACTGTGTCAAGGGAACAGGCCTGCTTTGTATGCCACTGGGGTCCTCAGAGGGTGCAGAGTTTCTTACAAAAATCTGTTTGGTTTAGTCAGGGTTAGAGTAAAAACTATTAGATCTATCTTGAAAGTAAAGTGTTCTATATTAGTAGACAAGATGTGCTTTATGCTCTGACATTTGGTGATTCACTGTTTTTGAAAGAAAACGCCAAACAGAAATACATGAACTGGATCATTTTTTGTCAGTTATTCGGTTGAAAAATTTACTAGTTGTTTTTTTCTTCAGTGGGAGAAGAAATTTAGCTTTGCACCAGTTTCCAGTCCACCAGATTGACCCAAATTAAAAAGATTTAAACTGCAAATCATGTCAAAACATACATGCGTATTTCCCTGTAAAAAATGTTAAAATAAAAAAATTAACCTCCTTAAATTTCTAGACATATTTGAAGTTTTGAAGTCTCATGAACCAAACCTATTTATTTTGACATTAATCCATTATCCATTTTGACATTAAAGCTATAGTATGCAAATTATTCTGCTGATATATTAAATCTTTTTAGCTAAAGTTTACACTTTATGACTGGAAAAACATAGTTATTGTATAGAGTTCTTTTATTTAGTTCAGTCTTTCATGAATTTGACTTTTCTATCTCATCCTGCCCATTCTCCTCCATTTTTGTTAGGATACATTTGTGTCCATTCTTCGCATTACATTTATGGCTAATGAAGCTAAAAAAAAAAGCATCCACTTTTAAACCATTATAGTCATTACACACCCTGCAGTAAAAATCCAAACTGAAACAATAGCATTATGAAAGTGGGATCAAGCTTGATTATTACCAAAAGCCCACTACAGTAATCTGTACCCCAGGGCCTTCCAACCCATAACTAAAAGTGGCGTGAAAATGGTGGCTAAAAATACCGTCATTTTTCATCTCTTTTTAAGGAAGTCGCTTTAACCAAACAAAGCTAACACCAGTTGGGCAGTCCGACGTGAGTACACCACAAGCTCCTAAAAGTAATTTCAGGGTTAGGGCAAAGGAGCTAACTTGTCCAAATGAAAAGGCCCTCGATGAAGATAGGTGGCCATTTTCCCCCTTGCAGCCGAATTGACTGTTGCAAACAAGAGGCATGACCAAGATGAAATTGGCTCACCTAGATCTGTTCCTAGAAGGGCGAAGTGAAGGAGGGAGGGAGTGAGGGAAGGAGAGATGAGAGGATAGTTTCAAAGGCGTGACAGACAGTAGCAGAGAGAGAGACACAAGAAGACAAATGAGACCATGAAAGAGCTCCAAGAAAATGGTTCTGTGGGTTCAGGGCCAGTGGAGATGACAGGCGAGTAACAGAAAAAAAAAACAAGAAAAAAAAAAAAGGATGTGATATAGGTAGACGCCGGACCGCTGAAGGTGTCATCGGAGATATAATCTTTTTAACACGACAACTTGTTTTGAAGCGTCAGACGGCGCGATATCCATTTGAGCATAATCTCCAAGAGGGACAAGTCTATGACCATCCATTTCATTATCAATAATAGACGGCATCCTAGATATCAGAATGAAAAATCCACAGTTCTTCTGCCGGGTAAACTGTTGCAAGAGATCTCACCATATACAAACACACAAAGAACGACCAATATTTTAATATCCAAGACTCTCAAATCAAGTAAAATCTTAATTGGAGTAAATGGAGCTTACTCACATAATACTTTTTGCAGTGTAGGTATTTTAGAACGTAGAAAAAAAATGGAAATGGAAAATACTGAATCCGAAATCACAGCTTCCATTTGGATTTTGATGATACTCCCGCTCGCTTCCGTGGTTCATTTCTCTTCACTCTGAACGCTGCATGTTTAAACACACTCTTGCCTTGCTTTGACCACAGATAAAAGCTGCCGTAACAATGATGCAACCACTTCCTCCCGTCTTCCCATCATAATTGCACATCACATTTCTCCAATGAATTCGTAATCTGGACTCTTCTTCTCAGCAATTTTGAAAGTCTTGTGAAAGTTTGGCGCTTCGGTCAGTATCACACTTTTATGGCCCAGCATAATTGGGACCATAAACCTGGTCTGAGCCCCATTCTGTAATGATTCCTTGCCTCAAATACCTGCTGGCCTTTAGCGGAATATTACTTATTAAGCACTCCAAATTCTAGAGGAAGTATTATCCGTAAGGTCAAGCATGGAGAATCGTAAGAGGCGAGGTTTTATAGGACGGGTTTTCTCACAACTCGACGCATTGCAGATGGCATGTTAATGGACGGAGCGCCTCCATCTTCTGTGTTGTTGTCCCCTCCAGGATACTCATTAAAAAATACACTGACACAAGAATATCACTTTTTATGATTGCAGAAATACGCTGGAGTTTTGTGTATGGTTTAGTATTTAGAAATGAGAAGTCTTTGTTATGACTGGCGAAACCTGTGTTTTATTTCTTTATTTTTTGATCCAATACCAAGACACTATGGCAAGTAATATTTAACTGATGATTTCTAAGTAAAATACATTAAAACTTCTTTGCTATGAAGAATTTTACATAGAATTTACGTTGCGTTCGCTCTTGTCAAATGATGCTCATGATTCTAGCAGTTTAGAGTGAATTTGGAGTCAGGTCCATATTAGGAACAGGATTTTATTCATGTAAAACCACCAGAATCATGTAGAGTGGGTTATGCTGAACATTTCAGGAGGAAATAACGTTTACTGCAGTAGTTACAGAGCAGGATGACGATTTCCAGTGTAAAGTCAATTGGACATGGACTCAAAGGGAGCCGGATGTGCCCCCATGAACATTTTTGGAAATATATAATGTTTATGGCTTGAACTCATCTAAAAATAAAGATAAAGAACATTTTAAGTATTGATGTTTTTGCATGGGAATCCATAGTCCTACTTTTCTGTACCCATCGTTCTTTTTGTCCTCACTGAACAAGGCAACATTTTATTTAAAAGTTTAGTAAAAGCTGTAATGTCTTGGTTATGAACAAAGCCACTGTTATTCTCTGGTTTTCTCCCTTTGTCTAAAGACTTAAAGCAAATTTGTAGGTGGATCGATAACTTTCAATCTTCTTATAATGTTTCTTTCTCTGCTAGCCACAAGTGGATGTATTTTATAAACTAGAGACTAAGGACTGGATTGCAGTCGTGAAAAACATTACAAAGTTTTTTATGTTTCAGATGAAAGTGTTGGTGTAAAGGTATACTAAATAAATAGCATCACATTTGTTCTATTTTATGTTGATCTATTGGAGGATGTTGACAGAAGAAAATGGAGGAATGAGCAAAAGCAACACAATTCACAATCTGAGGCGTTTGTTGAGACATGGCTGAAAAATACAAGCATCCATTTAATTCCATCTCATATCTTGCTGTTTGCCCAAAATTGAACCAGGCTTCCTTGTAATGTTTATATTCCTCTTCAATTGCCTCTCGCTCCGAAACACACACACATTTGACATTGGCGTTGTAACCCAATCTCGATGGCGGATTTGCTTGATTTCTTTAAGACAAGGACTTCAATCATCCTTGCTATCCTGTAGTGTCACTTTAGATTTTATCACAAGGGTATGCTGTGTGATTATCCCTTTACAATGGAGATAAAAATCCCTCTCCCTCCCACGCACACATCCAAATAGCAAACCAGCCCCCATTGGGTCCAAACACAATACAGGAAGCCTAAAGAGATGCAATTGTTTCTGTGTATGACCGGTAGGGTGCCCATTGTACACCAAGGCCATCAGAAGAGAGCATCACCTATGAAAGAATGACATAGATCGCTTCAAATGCCCCCTTCCACTCCCCCTTTTCCAGACCTAGTCCCCGGAGACTGGCAAAGAACAAGGCACATCCGTCCAATCGAATGTCACGTAAATACAGCAGCAGCAGCAGTAGTCCTGTGATTGCTGTTGGTATACCCTGCTTATTGACCCGTGCTGCGAGCTTCAGAGGCCCAGTGTGCGTGGAGAGATGGACTGGGAAGGCCAATGTGAGACTCCACATGAACAAAGAAAGGTGTACCCATGTATAGAAGGAAAAATGTGAAATGGCAAAGTTAAAACGAAGACTTGGGCTAAGGCGCTGGGCCTACATTGGGGTGACAGTAGTTCAGTTGGTGGAGTGTCCACTGATCTGAAGGTTGTAGGTTTGAATCCTGCTCTTGACATAAACATCATTGGTTGAGTGGTCAGATCCACTGACCTACAGTTGGCAGTGCAATTCCAGCTCCCATAAATGAATATGGTCATTGTGTCCTTAGGCAAAACACTTAATCCTCCTCGCCCCCAGGGCCTGTATACTGTAGTGTATGAATGCGTGTGTGAATGGGCGAGTGCTTCTTTGATGTAAAGCACTTTGAGCGCCCTGAAGGTAAAAAAAGTGCTATATAAAAATGTGACCATTTACAGTTTACCATTGCACATCTTGGAGTCTGGAAATATTGTTTAGTTCAAATGGAAATTGTCCCAGTTGACTAAAATTGTGTAACCTAAAGTTCACTACTTTTTTTATTTTTCAGCTTGGTGATTTAATGTTAATGTAAATGTTTTTGCTCTCTGTTAAATTGTATGGCAAATAATTTAAAAAAGTTTAGTTTAGCGGCATTTTTCATAGCGTACTGAAAGTATTTTTTTGTGTTAAAGAGTCTGTTGCCCTGATAAAGTTGGGGGATCAGTCATCACTATCCGTGCTCTGTCCTTGGGCAGGACACTTGACCCAGAATCTGCCTGTGCCACTATGTATTTGGTACTGATAGACCATTTGTCCACTACGGTTGCTACATCCTAGTCAGTTATTATCTATGTCACCACTGTTCAATAAAACTGTTTTGTTGTACTAGAAAACCAGGCAAAGCAGATCCTTCCAATCGAATGTCGCACACAAGAGCAACCCCCGCCTGTACGAGTTGCTGTAGCCTGCCTATTGACCCGTGCTGTGTACGTTTGAGAGACCAGCGTGCACTGGCCGCTCGTATCCGTGATGGATCGGGAAGGCCATCATGCTCTGGGTTGACCCTATCTGGAGGCACCGTGGCGAGATCAGAGCCAGAGCCAGACCCACTGTCTCCTGCTGGGATGGGAGGACAGTATAGCCATAGATGTGTGTTTGCAGAGGAGATGACATCGCCCAAAGCCCCTCTGCAGTCCGCTCCAAAAAGATAAGAGAGAAACGGAGATGGGCAGCTCCACAGATGGCCAGCGACTCCAGTCAACGTTTTTCCTGTTTGTGTGGTGTGTGAGATGACACCACTGGTCAAATGTATATGCATAAAGAGGCGCTTATGGTGACAGGAAGTTAAAGTCAAATGCAAATGGTGTGTCCAAAACTCATGGTGCTCTTAACAAGGTTATTTTGTGTTGCGTAGGTACTTTGAAGGATTTTGGAGTCGAGACTTAACCTGTACAGACGCAGAAAAATAAAAGGATGCATGCTGAAGGTTTATATTTTTATTTGTAATACAATAAGACAGAAGTGTAATGCCGTACTATGGAACATTCTACACATTGCAATAAGCTCTCCATTGTGACAAGCAGGCAGTGGGCCAACGACTAGAATCTGAAAAGGTTCTAAATACAGGATATCTTATAATGACAAGGACTCACTCACCCACATTCACACAGGCAAAAGATTCTTCCAGAAGGACACATCATTATTAAGATGAAGCTGGAATCCAACTACCAACCTTTAGCCACTATTTGGTCGTTTTAATCGTTTTTTGTACCATATTATTTCACCACCTGGCAGTGCTTTCCTCAGAGTTCATATTTTAGTGACTTTTTGGTCTCTGTTGCAGTTTTGAAGACTTCTCTTGATGTTAATGGATGTGACAGTTTTGACAGTGTGTTGTCACTTCACTGGGACGTCTTAAACAGAGAGAATGAGTGAACAGCGTGACAGCAGAGCCCTATTATCATAATAAATCACTTGAACCTAACACATCAACTTTGAGGACAAATTGTCTACTATCTTTTCAATACATTTCACTCATTAACCAGTGTCAAGATGTAATAACCTAACTAATGTCCTTGGTCTGTCTGTAGTCATGATGTTAAAGATCCTATATTATGCAAAACTGGCTCTTGTGAGCTTTATGTCCTCTTACAATGTCAAAACAAACCTTTTGTGTTTTGTTTCAGTTTGAGTAACTTTTTATTATTAGTCTGTCTACATCTAAAAGGCTCAAAATGCTCTGTTCCAGCTTTTAATGTCATGCAGTGGTCATTTTCAAGTTAACAGCTCCTTTTACCCTTTGTTCAGTAGAGATTAGCAATTCCAGAGCTGAAATTATCCAGATGTTCCTAGTGAAGGTGTATAGAGTTTAAAAACACACTAGAGCACATCCTGTATTATCCCATCACAAGCTGGAACGAAGTGTTTTTAGTTTGAGAGATAAGCACAGCCTAAATATTCAGGGTTTGTGTGTTAAACTCTGGAAATATTTGTAATGATGAAGCAACGTTATTACAAAGATAAGTAAATGGCATAATTCTTTCTATTGGTTCCAATTAAATCTAAAAGTCAGATTGTCATTACTTAACAGGTATACATGAATGTGCTAATATTTTCTAGTTGCTTAAGAAAACTCCAGAAAACAAGTGACTAATTCCCATTTGTATGCACCAGTGCTCTGTGTGGCACCATTAGGCAATCAACAGTCACGCTCAGTGGCATGTATCAAACACTTAAGTCACTCAGGTCATTCTAATTTTGGATCTAAGGACATAAACTGAAAAGGAACCAGAGAACTTTGATCGTTAATTAGCTAACTGTGACAAAACATTCATTGAATCTTGCAAGTTAAAAAAAAACATGAAGAAATCGTCATTAAAGAAATTATGAGGAAAAAATATATCTTTTTTCATACCTTTTCTATTAGGCCATCATATATTGCAGTCTGTTTTGTAGCCTGTGAATTAATCTTAAGTTTACCGTTACACCTTAGTTAGCCTTAATAAAACATTAATAAAGATTTGATTCATTATGAACAAATAGTTAACTCTTAACCTTAAAAATGGGCTATGCAACTTTTCTGGTACGAGTCCAGCACAGGGTTGGGTCCATGGAGAAATGTTAGGGAGATTGGACCTGTAAATTGACATGGTGCAAGTCTCTATAGAAATATAATATATAGACATTTTTTTTATATCATACTTTGAAAATTACCAGGCAAAGCAACAACATGGTGACGGACCCTCTGCCTGTAAAGTTACACATTGCATCTTTTTCATCTTCATCAAATTATGTATTGTCCATTCATCTTATATATGTTTTGCCTTTAACAATATTTTATTCCACACTACAAGCACTCTCAGAGCATTCAAAATGTTTGCATACTGCAATGAGCCTACTCTTCAGATGATTAAGAATGTCAGTGCGTGCCCTGATCTGGCCATTGGCAAGAGAAACCTTTGAGGTATATATTAAAATTTCATTATGGAATTCACAGTTCACCTGAAAATGAGTTTGGACACCCGCCTCCTCCACACCCTCTTTGACACATTCAGCTATAAAAGGTCATTGCACCGCGTTACTGCCTGAATGTTGATGCATAGAGATGATCCCCGTGATAAGAGCTGATCATGGAACAAGCTGCAGAATACTGTGGGTATATTTCAAATACACTACATTATAGACCTATTGCTGCTAGATATGTATTATATTTTAAAGGTCTTATATTAAACATACCTGGAGTTGTGTTTTGCTTCATTCGCAGATGTTTGAATAATCCTGCATTATTCCAAATCTGAATATGCCTCGTCTCACCTTGTGTTATGAAACAAGTTTTTTTAGTTTTCAGCTACTTTCTACCTTTTGTTCAGTAGAGATTGGCATTTCCAGAGCAGAAATGATCCATATGATGGTAGTCAGAGTGGATGGAGTTTAAAAATACAGGGAAGCACTTGATATATTACCACACGGCATCACAAGTTGATGCAGGTGGAAACAACATAATAACAAATCAAAAATAGTGTTCTATGTGTCCTATGTATATTTGAAATGGCTCCATAGCATAAGAACATAGTGAAGTGAAGTGTTTTGCGTATGTCCTCATTCAAATGTCAACCTTAGAACAACAGCTGTGACTCGTGACTAACTGGTCGAGCCTTAGAAGTGATATGACCTCAGAGATCTAACCAAGGATCCTTTGTGACATCTGGTCCACTTGGCCCCACCCCTCAGCTGTGCAGCAAGTGGCCATATATTACACAGAACAGTATTGTAATCTGTACAGTGTAGAATGTGGTGCAAAATTTGACCGATTGATGTTTCATGAAGGCAAACTAGTAACTCACATTGAACATTTTAACTCATGCCATTTTCTTACTTTCTTGGAGATGTTATTGCTTTGCATGGAGTGTTCCACAGCATGGCATTTTACTCTTCTATCTCCATGGAGACAAGCAGGTGTCGCCACTATTCGCCAAACATTTCCAAAAAATAATAAAATAAAAAATTTCATACAGTTGAACAGTCGAGGCAAAGTGATAACATCTCAGTGCAGACAATTCGCAACCACCAACAAGTGAAGCAATGCACCTTTATCATTACAAAGTGTGTTAGCATCTGATTGAATTTGTTGACTAAAATATCCCTGTTGGTTGTGCAGTAGAAAGTGGCCGGGACCCAGAGCAACAGCTGCTGTAGGCCCGCGGCTCCCCTCACAGCACACTCTAATCCTTATGCAGGTTAATCCAACTCTGACCTCCTCTAGTCCTCCCTGACGATCCTATCTCCTCCCCGGTCCCACCCCCATGCTCCACTCTATACCGCCATTTTCTGTCATGTACCATCACCACTGGTCTCCTCCTCTCCTCTTATCTCCCGATGTCGTCTTTTCCTAGTTTTGACCCCTAGCTCGCGTCGGCTCTCCCTCTCCGGACCGCACAGTCGCCTTAAGGAGATTTTCAAAGTCTATTCGGCAGCAGTTCTAACCGCCCAAACTGATGGCCAGATAAAGCCTACATTTACCTTGTCCTCAGTTCCCCATTAAAGCTCTTTTTGGAGACTGTAACTTTAGAGGAACTGAAAGGAGGGGTAAGAAATGAAAAAAAAACAAAACCCACCAGCATCCCTTAAGCTCTTTGCGCTGTTTATTTGCAGCAGCATGAAGGAGGAAGGCGAGTTTGTGGAGTGTAGGAGAGGCGCCGAAATAGGGCTGGAAAAGGTGACTTGGAAGTGTCAGTAGCCCGTTTCCCATAGGAAAGCATAGCAGTGCGGAGCGGAGTGGCACCCTCAGGCAAGGTAGCTTCATTGGCAGTGGAGATGGATGATCCGGAACATTGTACACTGTGTGCGTATAGAACTCCGAGTCTTTTTACCAGCGCAAGGGCAATAGGCTCTCCAAGTGGCTCAATTAAAATGTATATTGCGCTCATTTACTAGCCTCTTGGGTGGGCTAGAGAGATGACAGTGAGGTTTTGCATAGCTATTTTGGCAGGTGAAAGTGTTTTAAAGCTGCGTATTTTAGGTCATGGGAGGGGGTAGGGCCTTGTTGGCACGGTTCTGCTCACCCGTTCAATGGTGCATGCCACATACTCTCCGAGGGCTTGGCGTGTGGCCAGTTGAGCCTGGCGCTGTCACCTTCGCTGACTCGGGCAGAGCTTTCTCCACAGGGCTCTGCTTTGTGTTTTAAAACAATGCATTTGCCTTTTGGCCACTGACATATTCAAGTAATCATTCCTTTCAATGCTTACGTCCTCTGAGAGTTGAATGTGGGTTGGAACCTAATTAAACATTGTTGCAGAACTTTTCCAATGGCTTTTAGAAACTCCATTCAATCATTGGTATTCATTCTGTTTTCTTACTAGAATTTGTATTGTGTTCTATTTCGAAAATGCCATATTTGTTGTCTTCAATGCAAAACAAGTCAAATAACTGAGCCATACTGTGTCATATTTCAAAGATGCACTATATAGCTTTTCCATGAAGATGTGATTGCTTTGCCTGGAAAGCTCCACAGTGTTTTTAAAGTTACCAATCTCCATAGAGACTAGTGTGTGGCAACAAGTCAAATCTGTAGAGGGGAACACCTGTAATATATGTAATGCCATTCTGTGGAACATTCCAGCATTCCAAAGCAGTAACATCTTTAAAATCAGTGTTATTGATGCTACTAGCCCCATGCATCTTCATAAACCAATAAGTTGTGTATTTTATTATTTCTACCCACTTTAATCTTGGTGTGGTAGTGGTTTTGCTATGTGTCTGTCCCAGTAAAGTCTTTGTTTGGTCGATATTTTATTTTAGTTTTTTCCTGCTAAAGTTCTGGTTCAGACCGAATTTTGCTTTGGCCTTAGACTCGTATTTTATCATGCATCAAATCTACATCTGTGCTTTGTCCCATAGCATAAAAGGAAGACTATATTTGGACTGCCGGACATTTCTATTCTGTTCTTGGGAGCAATCAGAGGCCCGAGAACTGGCTGTTAGTCCAGGATTAAAGCAAGCCCTCTTCACATCCATCAGGGATAAGGCACTCACAGCTCGGCTACTCAGGGCAAGACGGACTCTGCCCCGGTCTGGACCTCGATTGATCCTCACAGTCATTTTATAGATTGCAGAAAACTTTCACTTTCTATTGGAACGTTATCATGGAATACTTCTATAGATGTAGTCCAAGAACAGAGATTCCTGAGTTTCATGTGCACAAAAACAACATTATAACATAGATCATAAAATAGTGTAATGTGGCCCTTCAATGTGGTACTTATAATGGGGAAAAACACACATTAGTCATGAAATATTATTTTTTATTTAAAGTCATAGTAACACTTATTCAAATGCAAGTGCTGAAAATCACCTGCTTGTCACTATAGAATTATGTTTAATGCTATACTGAGGAACATTCCAGGCAAAGCAATAGCCTCTCCATGGAGACAAACAAGTGGGACATCTTA